>CAOKYR010000187.1:5000-103217 GCA_948473455.1 Teleiodes luculella | reverse complement strand
GACATATCTACCTACACCATACGGTATACAGTCACCACAGACTGGTACAACTTACCTATTACAAGCGCGAAAATACCAATTATTTCAACAAATTAGAACACCAATCGATTTACCCTTTTGTATTATGCAGTTTTAGGTCGTAGACTAAAATATTAATGCCACATTTTATTAAGAAGTTCAAAGTCTACTACCTTAATTAAATTGGCTGATTATTTAATTTATAATTGCGTCTATAGTCCTGAACTGAAACTTAATTTTTATTTCTCCTTTGACTGTTTTATGTGCGAGGTGTGCAGTTCAAAATTTGAATGCTTTATTAACTTATTAAATAATCGTTTATAACTCTATTTCCACTTCAAAGCGTCTATATCAAATGTAATTAATTAAAAGTCGGAAATGTTGTCCGTGTTACATACGGCGAAGGATCTCTAGTCTCTGTACTATACTATACACACTCACTCCTCACTCGACAGACGACTATAGTACTACCACTACGGCCGCTGTGCACTCCCTTAGGTATGCGCGCGGCGAGAGGGGGGGGGGACGCGCTCTGTCAGCCCGCCGTCAACGCTCGTGGCGGCAGGTAGTGTCATTTGTTTCTGTCCGTCATGTCCATACTCATGCACTTTTTTCCCCAGCTCCCACCTCATACCTCATACCTCAGAGAGTGCACAGCGGTAGTGGTAGTACTATAACAAACTAACTTGACATGTATTATTATTTTAGAGTACAATATTATAAGCTTCGGTGTACCTTACATATCGAACAAATGCAAATAGTAATAAATATTATATTAGTCATTGATTTATATGGTTAATGGAATCCGGTACAAAGACGTATGATGTGATGTGAAATAGATATAGATTAGTTATACTAACGGACATGGTGACTCGGGAGATGTCCGCTGGAGTATAGCGACCGGCAATATCTATGTGTATAGCTATTTATTGTTGTTATTCATTTAGTTTTTCTCGATGTTTCCATAAATGTTACTAGTATACTTATAGCTCAAGACTGTATCATTCCGTTGCATGGATGTAATATAGCTACATATTGGTGGTCATTCTCAGTCACATTCTAAACTCTAATTAATCTGGTGAGGGTCGCGGTTTGCCGCTGGATGCGGGCCAAGCAGGACCGATCATTGTGGAGATCCTTGGGAGAGGCATTTGTCCAGCAGTGAACGTCTACAGGCTGAGATGAAAAACATTTTACAGAGCCAAGCAGGCAAGTTCATTTTCAATCGAAGGTGAAGTAAGAAATGGGCACTAAGCCCCGCCCACTTTGTGACGTCATCGCCCAATTGGGTGGCTAATTCATATTGGCATATCCTCTACTCTCTATTATTCGTGCGTCAAACCGATGTTTGACATCACTACAACTAAATTGATAATCTCCTGTTCGTTTTAGTCAAAGTGTGAGTAGGACTTTTAGAGTGTGGCGGTGAGAATCAGCCCCAATTACCGCCATTATCTATTAAAGTAATTATCTGTAATTAAGATACGTTGATATTGTGAAATGATTGAATATCATTATTAGAATAAATAAATCAAAAGCAACAGTAATCTAAACAGTAAACATCTGGAAAGTAACTGTTGAATCGGTAGGTAGGTGCTTGTATTGTAATCAATGTTTTATTAAAAATCAACATATTATTAGATTTTGAAAAATAAAATATGTTTTTTCACAAGTATGCCTTTACCAAATCTAAGTATTGTATTATGAAAGCAAAGATTATGTCTAAAATATGTTTTTAGACATATTGTTTACACAGTTATACCATGGAAATTTGTAAAAAGTACATGCTTTTTCCATGTTAGTCAGTTATTAATTTCTTTATTACGTCATCTTCGATGATGCTCTTTTTGTATAAAAAGAGCATTAGTATCTGAAAGTGGAAACGTTTTGGTCGATCGAATATTGATGAAAGTATACAATACTAGCTTCCCGCCGCGGCTCCGCCCGCGTTAATAGTTTTTCCCGTAGGAATGAGGAATTTTCCCGCGGTAAAAGTTAGCCTATGTTCTTCCGCAAGGTCTATTCTATCTTTGTGCCAACTCCGCCCGCTTTAACAATTTTTCCTGTGGGATTGAGAAAATTTCCCGCGGTAAATTGTAGCCTATGTTCTTTCCTAAGGTCTATTTTAACTTTGTGCCAAGTTTCACCAAAATCGGTTGAGTAGTTTCGGAGCATTTTCAATTATTAGGAATATTTTACGTATTTTTTTTACACCTTGGGTTACATTATTGAAGTTTTAGTAAGGAACCCTAATTTTTTTGAAAATAAAATATAGCCTATGTTACTCAGGGTGAATGTAGCTTCCCAACAGTGAAAGAATTTTTGAAATCGGTTCAGTAGTTTCGGAGCCTATTCGATGCAAACAAACAAACAAACAAACAAACAATCAAACCTTTCCTCTTTATAATATTAGTATAGATAGATTTTAAAGTAAATGTGTATTATTTGTTACGAAACAAATGACGGACAGATTTTATTATTGCATGTATATTAACGGTATAGCAATATTTTCAAATAAAGTAGAATTATTTTCCACTGTCTCGTTTTTTAACAAAAAATGTAGGTATTGATGAATAAGTAGTCGGCTATGAAGCAAATGCATCAGAATACATCAACTTTTTTACAAATTGAACAAACTATATTTATTCTTACATCTTGTAAATAATGTTACGTAAGTAAAAATTATAACGTACGCTTCTCAGCATTCGCTAGAGTATAACATGATTGTTAAGTAAATTATAGTTAAAAAAGGCACAAACCGTGCCCACAGCAACACGCCATACAGTGATTTGACTCAACATTGCAGGCTAGATACCTAGCAATAGGTATGTGTACGTGGCGTGTACGTGGCGTGGACGTGGCGTGGACGTGGCGTGGACGTGGCGTGTACGTGGCGTAGTCGTGGCTAACATGAGCTCACAAGGGGCGCGGGCCACTATTGTAGGTACATTACAGTTACTATGGACCGCGGATCACTTATACGAGGCCACTTCATTAAACTGCACCAACAATCATATTGTTTTAATTTTAAAGCATTTAAAGGCTAATTCTATCCATGAATATTGTTATTATTATTAGTTTAAGGACAGACAGCAATTATGCTGATAGATGCTAAACAGTATTGGTTGGTTTTTATTTAACACTAGCTCCCCGCCGCGGCTATGCCCGCGTTAAGTTTTTTCCGTTGGAATGAGGTATTTTCCCGCGGTGAAAATTAGCCTATATTCTTCCGCAAGGTCTATTCTTTCTTTGTACCAACTCCACCCGCTTTAACATTTTTTTCGCCATGGGAATGAGGAATTTTCCTGCGGTAAATCGTAGCCTATGTTCTTTCCCAAGGTCTGTTTTATTTTTGCGTCAAGTTTCACCAAAATCGGTTCTGTAGTTTTGGAGCCTATTCAATTATTAGGAAATTTTAGGTATTTTTTTACACCTTGGATTTGTATTTGTGTGTGTGTGTGTGTATACTCGTATGTTTGTAATGAATAAACTCAAAAACTACTGAACCGATTTCAAAAATGATTTCTCGATTAGAAAGCTACATTTACCCTGAGTAACATAGGCTACCTTTTACCGCGGGAAAATGCCTCATTCCCACGGGAAAGACAACGCAGGCGGAGCCGCGGCGGAAAGCTAGTCTATACTTAATATTTTAAAGAGGAAAGGTTTGATTGTTTGTTTGTTTGCATCGAATAGGCTCCGAAACTACTGAACCGATTTCAAAAACTCTTTCACTGTTAGAAAGCTACTTGATCCCTGAGTAACATAGGCTAAATTAAAAAAATAATAATTGGGTCCTTTCTAAAACAAAAACGTAAAATATTCCTAATAATTGCAAATGCTCCGAAAGTACTGGACCTATTTTGGTAAAACCTGGTAAAGAGTTAGACCTTAGGAAATAACATAGGCTACAATTTACCGCGGGAAAATTTCTCATTCCCACGGGAAAAACTATTAACGCGGGCGGAGCTGCGGTCATAAAATAATATGTATTTTTGGAAAATAATTTCATATTCGGTTATGAATGTTAATTTAAATTTATATAATAATAAAAAATACGTGTGTATATACGTGTCCTATATTGTCATTTATATTTTAGAAAAGGTAAGCATTTGACGAGTTTAATGTGGCTATGACTTGCACGCACACGCCCCGCACTGGTCAGTTTGGAGTAATTTAATGTATAAAATAATATTGAAATTGTATTTAAAACAATGCGTTTGAACAAAATAAAACAATATGAATGATTGATGAATGACATTTTATTTAAGTTTCATTTGAGTGGTTTTTTATGTGTCTACCTACAAAAGATTTTATAGTTATGTAATTATTACTCCGGTCTACTACCAAATAACAAGATAAGTTACATTCTCAATTACCAGTCTCTGATTTCTTAATCAATCGGGGATTAACTGAGAACAGCAATTAAAAAAAAGAATATCAGCCAGTAGACGTCCACTGATATATAATATTAGGTCCTTACATATGAAATTGCCGTTCAGTATCAAAAAAGTGAAACAAGTTTTTTTTAATGAAATTATTATTTAATCAATCGAAGTATGCGCCGTTGTTATCGATACACTTCCGCCATTTTATAGGCAGATCATTGATACCTTTGGAAAAAAAATCCTGGGAGCGAGAGTCTATGAACTGTTTGAAGGCGGTTTTGACTGCTTCATCAGATTTGAAATTTTTTCCTTGTAAAAAGTTATCCAAATTTTAAAAAAAGTGGTAATCGGTTGGGACAAGATCTGGAGAGTATGGTGGGTGACGCAGATCTTGCCCCAACCGATTACCACTTTTTTGATTCACTGCCTATAAAATGGCGGAAGTGTATCGATAACAACGGCGCATACTTCGATTGAATTAAATAATAATTTCATTAAAAAAAACTTGTTTCACTTTTTTGATACTAAACGGCAATTTCATATGTAAGGACCAAAGAGATTTGAATTCAAATCTCTTTGGTAAGGACCTAATATTATGTCCCAATCATGTCCCAATAGATGGCATTAGTAAAGTTTGCGCCTACGGACACAGAATAAATAATTGCTACGTCAGAATACGGTAGATTTAAATCAGGGTTTCCCAACCTTTTTTACATCAAGGCTCCCCGGATCACAAATAATATTTTCATGCCCCCCCAATAAATTTTTCAGTAAGTACCTACAATAAAAATCGCATTATTTTAACAGCATTTATTTTTATGTAATTTGTACAAAAAGAATCACAAAATGATAAATTAAAACGTTTTTATCAAACAATTTATAAGAGTACTAGGGAGTATAATACTCGTATACTGACAATACTAGTGAGATACTTGAGCTTGCATTCTCTGTATCAGTTGGTCGATCGGTTCAGTTTTTGCCAGAGCTATCATTCAGTGTTTCCTTTATTAACGCATTGAAATATATTTTCTATTGAAAACACAAACTTCTCAAGCCCCCCTTGACATCCCTCTACGCCCCACCAGGGGAGCGTGGCTAAAGTTACATTTCTGTTTTTTTTTTTTTACAGTTAGGTACACTAACTGTGCGGTGTTTTGTGGTGAAGATTTCGCCAAGTCTGCTTAACAGTTAGTGGATCATTGGTAGCGAGTTTCTTGAGCACACTAGGCGTGAAGCGACCGATAAGCGAAAATATTTTTTTTCAAAGAGGACTATTATATTTTAATCGTTTGGTTCAACGCTATCTAGTTTCCTTAGGCCTTTGTAGAGGTGTAATTGCATCATACCAACTATAATGTAATACATATGTCGCAGTCATCTGGCAGATAAGCCAACTAACTGGACGCCTGGGCCGTTCATTGGACGCCGGCACCCAATTGGATTCCTAGGCCGATAGTTAACTGAATTAGAATCACTCAACGTTTAACAACTTGACATATATAAAGCCAGTCCTTTCAAGATGACTGACCAAGACTCAGCCAAGTGATTCAAATTTAGTTCAGTTTTTTACCACTGCGGCGCTAGTTGTCACCAAAACAAATATGGCGTCAATCTTAAACATAGATCCACGATCTCATACAAAATCAAACGCGAAACACGGCACCGCGTCTATTTGGTATTCTGTGACCGCGTCAACTATCGACATAATACATACCTACAGCATGATAGCGGAATGTTTAGCAAAAACGCGGCTACGGACTCTATGACATGAATAAAAAATATAATTTCCCTAATTTTCCATTTTCTTTTATACACAACAGTCTATAAATTTTTAAATTTATCCGAGAAATTCTAGTTTTCATGCGCACTTTGTTTATCAATCACCTGTACCTACTTGCGACTGACAGTCGAACGACCAGTTCGCGCGCCCCCCCCGCACCTCGCCCCTCCCGCGCCCGGAGATACCGTGGCAAACAAAGTGTAATTTGATGTTTATTGCGTAGTAGCATTTTCTCAAGTGAATCAATTTGATTTTTATCATACTGGGTTCGCAATTTACGTCGAAATGTGAACTAATGGTGTTACACAAGTTCCAATTTTTGTAGTAGGCACTTTCACGGGCTACATACCTACAGATTTTACGTTAGAAACGTTAATGTGTACTGTTATGTATGAAATTAAGTACAACCACATCAGGGCAAACTAAACAAATGCACTGTGATTCTGTTCATTTTAAAAGATCAACTAAAGTTAGGTACCTACCTACTCTGCGTAGCGTGCTCCTGACTGCACCTTGCAGGCCATTTCATTTCCTATACTACACTTTGCACTTTTCACATTTTCGTTACGTTCTTACGTACTTACGCACTACACTAAACTCGCGAGGTGGGTAAATGCGCGCACGCACGTGTATCCCAAGGAACCGTAGGCGACTGACTGTCGGGCGATATCGATCGCCTCCCGGAGGGTGTGCGCGGGGGTGCGGTGAGGTGCATTGCTTCGCACAAGGTCACCGTGCGAGCCACTCTGTCTGTGTCACGCGTTGCTCCATTCATAACTAGATTTACTACGCGCACAGATAACCTGTGACTACGCGTTACGATATTTTCGGACAAATTTATGGAAAATTATGAAAAAAAATCATTTTTTTTTCTTGGTGGAATATGTTCTATTAACGATACTGAGTGCCTGGTTTTTTTTTGCCAAGGATTACATTATCATCCTGTATACAGATATCGTACCGTTGAAACTATGTGCAAAACAGCCTTTAAGTTGTTGGTTTAATTATAAATTTAGTCCTTAATGCTTAGACAATATAGTACAAATCTATTTGTGCAAGTTACTGACAAATCATCTTTTTCCGCTAACGATATCAAACAAGTACGTTTTCCAGTAATAAAAGATCATAATTTTATTAATAATTATATCAAAATGAACTCTAGGCCATTGCAATAAAGTATGAAATTGTCACACGCGAGGGGGGTTTGCATGCCAATGCCCTCTAGAAGCGAGTAGTCGAATTTAAAAAAGCAACCTATTGAAGTTCACTTATCCGTTATCGGAAAAAGTTTTGCTATTCTTCACTAGATGGCCGTCTATCCCAATATGCCTAAAAATATTAAAAAAGTGTGTTTAAATAACACGTAATTCAATAAATACAAATACAAAATACAAATACAAAAATGTTTATTTCAAAAACCAGTTTTTAACAAATATTGATTGGAGTTTCCTTTTAAGCATCAAAGTGCCTGTGTCAGGAGAACTCCGCTCTTCCCTCATGTAACAACATTTTATTTTACCTAATCTAAGAGTAAAAGTTTATGATGCTGAAACATAGATAGTTAGTTTTGGAGATGTTGAGTGTGAGAAGATTTAGCTTTAGCCACTTTGCCACTTGCATCATGCCTGTTTCAGCATCTCGTCTAACAGCTTCCCAGGATTTGCCCGAGAAGACAATCGCGGTGTCATCGGCATAGGAAAATGTTGTACCGTTTGCTAATTTGAGATCACAGAGGTCGTTAATGTATATCAGGAACAACGTAGGTCCCAGAATACTACCTTGCGGCACGCCGTAACACACACGTCCGTTTGCATCCTCACTTGTAAATTGTTGTACTTTAACCTTCTGTTTTCTATTAGTTAAATAGTCAGTGAAAAGCGAAAGCTGCTTTTTTCTTACTCCCATCTTTTCTAATTTACTGACTAGGATGGGGACAGAGACGGTATCGAATGTTTTTTTTAAGTCCAGAAAGACAGCCATGCATTTATTGTTTTCATCTAAATTATCTACTACAAGAGAACTAAGTGCAGTTACTGCGTCCTCAGTTGATTTGTTCTTCCTAAAGCCAAATTGCGAAGCAGATAATAAATTAAACTTTTCAAGGTAAGTAACCAGTCGTGAATTCATTATCTTTTCTAGAATCTTTGATATTACTGGCAGAACCGATATTGGTCTATAATTATTGATATCGTCTCTGTCCCCCCCCTTAAATACAGGAGTTATAATAGATTTTTTCAGTGGTGCAGGGAAAGCACCCTTTTCAAAGCACAGGTTAACAAAGTGGGTTAAAATAGGGACAATTTCGCTGCTAATATATTTTAAAAACTTTGTTGTTATATTTTCCCAGCCAGGAGAGCTTTCAGATTTTAGTCCCATTAGAGTGGTATATACTTCATCATGATCAGTATCAAGCAATACGAATGAGTTGGTCTGAGATCGCAGATTGCCAAGGTAATGGTCAGTTTGATGTTTTTCTTGTTTAATTTGGCTTGCCAGATTTTTTCCGATGCTAACAAAATATTCATTTATATGATTTACTGATTCTTTGGACGAAGGTTTGATATTTAAGAGTTCCAAATTTACAGAGTTATTATTAGCAATGTACGCAATATTTTTAATATTTTTCCAAAGTTGTTTGTTGTTTTTTAGTGATTTTTCTAATAGATCTCTCTGATATTTTCTTTTTAGCTTCTTTATTAGATTATTTAGCTTCTTTATTAGATTATTACAGTAATTTCGATATCGGGAATAAGTCAGCTTGATCACCTCATCATTTGGGTTTGCACGAGCTCTTTTCTGGAGGCGGTTTCTATTTCTAATGCATCTCAGGACCCCTGGCGTGATCCACGGCTTTACTGTTCTTTTTGAACTTGAAAGAGTACTAGTTATAGTATTTTTAGGGTTCCGTACCTCAAAAGGAAAAAACGGAACCCTTATAGGATCACTTTGTTGTCCGTCTGTCCGTCTGTCAAGACCCTTTTTCTCAGGAACGCGTGGAGGTATGAAGCTGAAATTTATATCAATTACTCAGGTCTACTGTCCCTTGAAGCTGTGAAAAAATCAAACTTCTAAGCCAACGCAATCAAAAGATACAGCCGTTTATGCCGCAAATTTTCGACACTTGCAAGGGAATCAAAACCTACAGGGTGCTTCCCGTGAACTCAGAATCTTGAAATTTGGTACGAAGCAACGTCTTATAGCATAGATAAAGGAAAAATTACGAAAACCATAAATTTTTAGTTACATCACATAATATATATTTTTTTAATAATTTTAACCTTACTACCCATTTCCTCATAAACGCGTAGAGGTATTAAATTGAAATTCATACCAAATACTCAGGTCTATAATACCTTTAAGCTGTAACAAAATCAAACTTCTATGTCAACGCAATCAAAAGAAACAGCAATTTAAGCTGCATATTTTGAAACTCGCAAGTACTCGCAAGGGAATCAAAACCTAAAGGGTACTTCCAGTCGACCTAGAATCTTGAAATTTGGCATGAAGCAACGTTTTATAGCACACATAAAGGAAAAATTCCGAAAACCTTAAATTTTTAGTTACATTACAAAATATATATTTTTTAATAAATATAAACTTATTACTTTTTTCCTCATGAACGCGTAGAGCTATCAAGTTGAAATACTTACTTAGTACTTAGTTACTTAAACGATAAAGAGATCTTTGTCTTAAATTTATGCTCCTCCATCTTTCCCCATTGTAATGTTATGAATTTCATTTTGCAATAAGATTACCATAGTTATGACTCGATTGTCGTAATGAAAGAACTTTGTAAACCTTGCAGGTTTGTACGGAACCCTCGGTGCGCGAGTCCGACTCGCACTTGGCCGGTTTTTTTTCTATGCATTCCATCAAAATGTTTATTAGGTTTTCTATTAAAAGTGTTGGATCTTCGGAGTATAGTAATTCTGATATGTTTTTTGTTTTTAAATATTCTAAGGCTTCTTTGAAATTAAGTGTTTTTATATTTTTGTGGTATTATTGCGTTGTTTCATTTTAGAGATGGATAAGAATGTTGTGTAGTGATCTGTCGTCGTGGTACTGAGAATTGCTATGGCTGTATCAAATTTATTTTTGTTTAATTTGAGCATAAAGTGGTCTAAGCAATTTTTGTCCCTAGTAGGTAGAGTATGACCCGCTAAAATCCCAAAGTTAGATAACATGTTCGTTCATGTAACTTATTCTATTTTTAAATTCTAGATTTGGTTCTATAGATTTTGGGCGAATATTTATATTTATATCACCCGCGATAATTATATTTTGATGTGAATGAATGGTCTCTAAATGATCATTTAATGAGGTTATGAAGTTTTCAGCATTAGCGTTCGACGGAGATCGATAAATACATATCACTGTTTTATTCAAAACATCTACTTGTAAACAGGATGCCCCAGCAAGTTTAATTTCTTTTATTTTATGTTTTAAGTTACTTTTAATATATACTACCACACCATCGTTTTGATTCATTTGCCGTTCAGTGTGATACGCCAGGTAATTACTTATTTGCGGTAAAGGTTTAATGGGATTAAGTCTACATTCTGTCAGTATAATTATGTCTGTGTCAAAGGAAATGCTGGTTAAAGTAATCATAAAGTCGTCAAAATTGGCATAAATACTTCTTATATTTTGTGAAATTATTGTGAAGTCACTCTTATTTTTTTGTATATTTTTTTATAGATCTGAGCACACACATACATAGACAGAGTAGTGTAATAATAATGTAGTAGAGTAGTATTTTTCTTGTAAAACAAATATGTTTGTGTGTACATTTGATTTTCTGTTTTTTGAGTGTGTGGAGTGTTTGTGTGAGTTAGTTTAATTGTGCAGAAGTTACTTAAGCTTAAAAATATAACAAAACAAAGGAAAATAATTAGAAATATACAGAGCAATAGTCATGCTAATTCCATGAAATTTTCTAGTTCGCGTTCTGAGTTGATGCGTACTAGCTTTTCATTGACGCGCAATAAAATGTTGCCTCGTGCGGTCCAACAGGCCAGGTTCTTACTTTTCGCATACTTCCGTACTTCGTAAAATAATTTAGAAGTTTTTTTTGTGAGACTCTCCGCAATATATATAGGGTGACTTCCTTTTTCATTTTCTAGTTTAAGATGGCTGATGTTGAGTTTGTCTTTATTTTCTTTTCCTTTATTAATAAATACTAAATATATCGTGATAAAACCATACTTACTGAAACAATTTTTAAATTTTTTTTTTTGCAGTTTTATTGTATGGTTTTTGCACATTTGTACTGCTCACCTAGGCATTGTCGTCTATCTACGTCAGACGTTTGCGCCGGTGCGCGGCCAAGCGTCTGAGGCAGAAGCAAGGCCACCAAGGCCACACGTTAAATTATGACCTTTCTTTGCCGGTGCCGTTTTTTGAGCGGCGTTCGTATATCTTATGGCGTCAATAGCGTAAACCGAAGCGCGACTTTCCTAATATGTCGAGACCAGCTACCTCACCAATCGGCGGCGGCGCGCTCGCTGTGAAACGGACGTGCTCAGAGGGAATTTTTGTTTTTCCGCCACTACAAGTTTTTTACTTTGAATTACGCGCTTTTTTTTGTAGTTAGTGAAGGGGATTTATAGCCAAATCATTGTAATCACGCTGTTGCTAAGATGATTGGCTGCCAACCCAACAAGTTTTAATTTCATATTTTTTCAAATTTTGAATTTACTAAGAAATAAGACAATTATTAGAAGAAAAATATTAGGGACGCCCCCATTTGAACTGTGATATACTGTCACTTTAATAGTTAACATGTTCAATATTCTGGACCTGATGCAGCAGCAGAAGCCTCCAAGATACCCAAGTCCTCATAAAATTAGAGAAGAGGTATCGTGTTTGAACTCATTGGAACGGTACTAATAAAAATAGAAGTAAATTAGAACCATTTTGTGTGAAAAATCCAAATGTTATAAAAGATTATTATAATTATAAAGGAAAATATTGAAAAAGTGCATAAAAATAGAACTAGATTGTTTATTACAGATTGAAACGTGTGTATGACATGTATAAAATAATAATTTTTATTTAAAAAAATATGTAGTGATGTAATTGCATCATACTATAATGTAATAGATTGTAAATTTAGTAATAAAAGGATCGTCGTACTGTCAACACATGTTTCCCTTATTCGCCCTTCGCTACACCTTAATTAAAATAAATTAAAAATTAAGCGATAAATTCTCTTTTTCGTTATATCATCCCAGACGACGCCGCTGTTGTTCTGTTACAGCTAAAAATAATCTTAATGAACAGGTGGGGTGGTGTTTAACTGTTAACGATTGTTCTGTTTCATTTGGTTAGTCCCATTTCAAACTGAAAATAAAAAAAAGCAGCCAAGTGCGAGTCGGAATCGCCCATGAAGGGTTCCGTAGCAGCCAGTAACATAATATAAAAGTTTTTGTAGTTCGTTGTGACTTTGGTCGATGTTTTAACAATAGTGAAAGGTAAATTTGCGGTTTACGATTTATGACGTATTAAAAAAAACTACTTACTAGATCTCGTTCAAACCAATTTTCGTTCGAAGTTTTCATGACAATGCACATCATATATTTTTCTTAGTTTTATCATTCTCTTATTTTAGAAGTTAGAGGGGGGGGGACACACATTTTTCCACTTTGGAAGCGTCTCTCGCGCAAACTATTCAGTTTAGAAAAAAATCTTATTAGGAACCTAACTATCATTTTTGAAGACCTATCCATAGATACCCCACACGTATGGGTTTGATGAAAAAATTTTTTTTTAGTTTCAGTTCTATGTATGGGGACCCCCTAAATTAATTATTTTTTTTCTATTTTTGTAAGAAAATCTTAATGCGGTTCACAGAATACATCTACTTACCAAGTTTCAACAGTATAGGTATTATAGTTTCGGAATAAAGTGGCTGTGACATACGGACGGACAGACAGACAGACAGACAGACAGACAGACATGACGAATCTATAAGGGTTCCGTTTTTTGCCATTTGGCTACGAAACCCTGAAAAGGCACATACAAGAACTAGTACGAGGAATAGAAGTAGAGAGAAAAGCTAGTCTATACCAATATTATAAAGAGGAAAGATTTCTTTGTTTGCTCCGAAACTAAGTACTGAACCGATTTAAATTTTTAACTGCATTTAACTACAAAGATAGAATAGACCTTGAGGAAGGACAGGCTATCTACCGCGGGGAAAATCCCCATTCCGTACACATTCCACATTAAAAACTGTTGACGAGGACGGAGCCGCGGGGCGGAAAGCTAGTTAGTTTTACGTTTTATAAGATGTATCAGTAAGCACTTACAACCGCAGGACTTTCTTAAAAACTCCGGATCTTTTTCTGTAATAGTAAAAATAGAGCGTACAGTAGGTGCGGGGTATAAATTACTCATGTACCAAATCTCTTATCTACAATAGACAACAATACCCACCGCTCAAACGAATCCTCCCTGCGAAGTATGAGATGATTTCCGTGCAGGTCACAAATCGATGTTACTTCTTTATCATCTTTTAATATGTCCTCGTTTTTATTATCGAAAGGAACTACATTTCGATTAACTATCCTGTGTTTTCTTGCATTATCGTCCTTGGGTGGCAACCACTCTCGGGGAGCGTATTGATCATCGTAATATTTTGGGATAGGTTTTGTTTTACGTTTACGTTTTTTCAGAGGTAGATTATTAGAATGTGGAGTGCTGCCTGGGAAACCAGAGCGGTTTTCAGTAGTGCGACAGTTGCCGGAGGGACAGCAGCATCCAGTGCCAGTCAACTCGGCAGGCGAAGATCCCGTAGTGCTCGGGATATTTCTTTGGTGTTGTTTAGTGCTAATGGGTCTGACATAGTATTCTGTTATTGCAATGGGTTTTTTATGACGTTTTCTTGTTGTGCCAAGAGGTTTACATTGAGTTAAGTTTAAGCACAAGAGATCATCAGCTCGACTTTTCTTGCGTTTCTCAGGCGATTTAGTGTTAAGTGGAATCTTAATTGTGTCACAAGGCTTGCAAGGATGTTCAGTACCAATAAATCTGACAGGAGATTTTTTAGTTCCTATGGGGTTTACAGGTGATCCAGAAATGCCATATCGGTCGTGGGTGAATGCTTTTGTCGAAGTGGGTCTGACAGGAAATCTCCTGTCTGTTTTTACAACTGGATACATAGCTTGTGCTCTTCCAGCACCAAGCGTAGTTTGATTCTGTGCCTCAAGTGAGCTTTTACGAGTGTCAAAGGGCTCAGCAGGAAGTGATTTAGTCTGATTGAGGCTAATAGGGGAACTCTCTTTTACACGAGATGAAATGCCGTGTGAATTGCTAGCAATTGATATTGTGACATTTCCCGGTACACCGGAACTCTGACACATACCACAATTAGAGTGTGATTCAGAGTCTGAGAGAGTTTGGGTCGATTTTCCAGTAGGCCTGACGGAGGATTGTTTAGCTCCAATACAATTCATATGTTTTGTTTTTGCAGGTACACCTGGACAGTTGGACATACCACAACCAGAGTGCGAGCCAGAATCAGAGATTGTTTGTATTGGTTTCCCAGTAGGCCTGACGGAGGATTCCTTAGCTCCAATAGGTCTCGTTGGTTTTGTTTTTGTATCGCCAATGGGTTCACCCTGAGGTGACTTAGGGCACTCGCAGATAATGTCGTTATAGTGTTTTTTCTTGTGTTTTTTAGACGATTTACTATCAATTGGTGCAGTGTTAGAAGTGTCATGGGACTTGGAAGGTTCAGTAGCAGTGGGATTTATAGCATCATTATCAGAGCGTGTCGATTTTGTAATCGATGTACTTTTATTTGTTGAACTAGAGGAACATTTAGAAGTGTCAAAGGGCTCATCAGGAGGTACTTTAGTCTGATTGGGGCTAATAGGGGAACTCGCTTTTACACGAGATGAAATGCCGTGTGAATCGTCAGCAATAGTATTTGTGCCCTTCCCAGGTACACCGGAGCAATTGCACATACCACAATTAGAGTGCGATACAGAGTCTGGGAGTGTTTCGGTCGGTTTCCCAGTAGGCCTGACGAAGGATTCCTTAGCTTCAATAGGTCTCGTTGGTTTTGTTTTTGTATCGCCAATGGGTTCTTCCTGAGGTGACTTAGGGCACTCGCAGATAATGTCGTAATAGTGTTTTTTCTTGTGTTTTTTAGACGATTTACTATCAATTGGTGCAATGTTAGAAGTGTCATGGGACTTGGAAGGTTCAGTGGCAGTGGGATTTATAGCATCATTATCAGAGCGTGTCGATTTTGTAATCGATGTACTTTGATTTGTTGAACTAGAGGAACATTTAGAAGTGTCAAAGGGCTCATCAGGAGGCACTTTAGTCTGATTGGGGCTAATAGGGGAACTCGCTTTTACACGAGATGAAATGCCGTGTGAATCGTCAGCAATAGTATTTGTGCCCTTTCCAGGTACACCGGAGCAATTGCACATACCACAATTAGAGTGCGATACAGAGTCTGGGAGTGTTTCGGTCGGTTTCCCAGTAGGACTGACGAAGGATTCCTTAGCTTCAATAGGTCTCGTTGGTTTTGTTTTTGTATCGCCAATGGGTTCATCCTGAGGTGACTTAGGGCACTCGCAGATAATGTCGTAATAGTGTTTTTTCTTGTGTTTTTTAGACGATTTACTATCAATTGGTGCAGTGTTAGAAGTGTCATGGGACTTGGAAGGTTCAGTGGCAGTGGGACTTATAGCATCATTATCAGAGCGTGTCGATTTTGTAATCGATGTACTTTGATTTGTTGAACTAGAGGAACATTTAGAAGTGTCAAAGGGCTCATCAGGAGGTACTTTAGTCTGATTGGGGCTAATAGGGGAACTCGCTTTTACACGAGATGAAATGCCGTGTGAATCGTCAGCAATAGTATTTGTGCCCTTTCCAGGTACACCGGAGCTCTGACACATACCACAATTTGAGTGTGATTCAGAGTCTGAGAGAGTTTGGGTCGATTTCCCAGTAGGCCTGACGGAGGATTGTTTAGCTCCAATAGAATTCATGTGTTTTGTTTTTGTATAGTCAAGGGGTTCATCTTGAGGTGAATTAGAGCACTCGCAGGTAATATCGTCACAGTGATGTCCTTTCATGTGTTTTTTAGTCGAAGTAGTGTCAATTGGTGAAGTGTTAGAAGTGTCATGGTGTTTGGATGGTTCGGTGGTAGTGGGCTTGACAGGAGATTTTATAGCTCCTGATCTAGAAATACCTTGTGGCTCGTGGTTGGGATTTTTACTAGTGGATCTGACAAGGGAATCTGTTTTTCCAGTGAGTTTTATAGGTTGTGCTCTTGCAGCGTCACTGGGCTCACCCTGAGGTACGTTTAGGGCTTTGAAGGCATCATCATTGTTGCTTGTGTTAGTCGATTTTGTAGCCCTTTTAGTGTGATTTGGTGAATTAGCGCAACTTTTAAGAGTATAGGGCTTATCAGGAGACGTTTTAGTTTGAGTGCCCATGACAGGGGATTCTTTAGCTCCAATAGCTTTTGCAGGTGATCTAGGAATGCCATACGACTCGTCGGTGGGTACCTTTGTTCCGGTAAGCCTGAGAGCGGACTCTGTTTTTCTAATAGATTTTCTAGGTTGTACCTCTGTAGTGGCAAGAGGTTTGCCCTCTTGAGGCATGTCTGGGCAATCGCAGAAAATATGATCTGAGAGTGAGTCAGATTGCGAATCGGATTGTGAGTCAGATTTTGAGTCGGATTTTGAGTCAGATTTAGAATCAGATTGTGAATCAGAACATGTTTGTGTCGGTCTCTGTTCTTTAGTTTCAATGGGTTTCATAGGTTTTCCCCTCGTAGCGCAGAGGTATCTGCCTTCTTGAGGTACATCTGGGCACTTGCAGACACTATGTTCACAGAGTGAGTTAGAATGTGAGCCAGAGAGTGTTTGAATAGGTTCTCGAGTGGGTCTGACAGGAGATCCTGTTTTTCTAATGGGCTTTGTGTGTTTTCCCCTTGCAGCGCCAAGGAGATCGCTCTCTTGAAGTTCATCTGGGCATGTGCAGACACCATAATCAGAGAGTGAATCAGACATTCTGTCGTCAGGTCTTTTCTCGAGCTTCTTAGTTGATTTAGTGTTAAGAGTATCAGAGGGCTCGTTAGGAGATTTAGTACCAGTAGTAGGCTTGTCAGGGTATTCTTTGGCTCCAATGGGATTTACAGGTGATCCAGAGATGCCATGTGGCTCGTAGATGTGTGTTTTTGTGCCAGTAGGTTTACTATGAGATTCTATTTCTCCAACAGGTTTGGTGAGTTGTGCTTTGGTAGCATCAATGAGTTCGCCATCTTGAGGTAAGTTTGGGTTTGGGTATGTTGGTGAACTAAGTGGACTTTTAGAAGTGTCGAGCGGCTTGTCAGCAGGCTCTTTAGTTCGAGTGATTCTTTTAGGAGAATCTTTATCAGTGTTTTTGGTAGGGGATTTTGTCCTATCGGGAAAACCAGATGGTTCGTCAGCAGCGACGTCGGGACGACCGGCTGGCGAAATTGGTGAATCAGGTAGCATTGTGGGCTGAATCGCGTTTCGGCGCCTGGCTTGGGGTGAGCGCGCGTCGCGTAAAGCGCAGAGGCACGGGCAGCGAGCGCGGGCGTGTAGGTGGGCGCGCTCGGCGGCGGCAGCCTGCGCGGCGGGCGTGGGCCGCAGACGCGGATTCCATGACTTCCCCGCCTGTATCACTCGAACCGGTTTGCCAATCAACGGCGTATAGTCGTCTAGCTCCGTGTAGGCCTGCACCCCAACTGAAAAATTGACACGTATTTCACAATTTTTTTATTATTATTATTATTTATTTATTATCCAATACAAATTTTCCTTAAAAACTAATTATAGTCCCACAAAACTGCACAGCAGTTTGTCTGTGGGATCTAATACTTATTACTTAGTTATTTTTTACACTGTAGAGTTAATTCAGTGAGTTAATTAAATGTTTTTTAATTAGACTTAAAAATAACTTTTTTTGCAGTATATCAGCACCGGATGTCATCAGGCAAATTGTTCAATAAGTATGGAAGACGTTTCTTTAAAGTTCTATCTTCATAATAGTTAGATACTCTAGGAACGACATATTTAGATAACATATTACTTTGTAAAAACTTGTAAGTGGCTTTATTTACATGTGATTCTATTTAGCTCACCTATTTGTAATATTAGCTGTAAGTTATCCAAAGAAAGTTAAGTAAAATAAAAAAAGAGTCAAGTGAAGTTAGAACTTAAAATTTTATGATCTTGCTCGTAAGGTTTTAATAATGATAGGTATTTAGCTTACTTGTTCTCGTTTTTTGTGACTTTCTTCTCGTAGACTTTTTACCTCGTCCCTCATCTATGTCAATCTCGTCCTGCCATAATAGTTCAATTTGGTTTTAAATTATTTATTGAATCACACATTAATGATACCTAGATAACCCCTGCAGATCAGCCTGTTAGGGATAATAGTTAATGTAATATGTAACGATATAATGTTCAAAGAAAATAATCTCCTCAAACATTACCTATCACTATCATCACTATCACTACATAGTATAAAATAAAGTCGCTTTCTCTGTCCCTATGTCCCTATGTCCCTATGTCCCTCCCTTTGTACGCTTAAATCTTAAAAACTACGCAACGGATTTTGATGCGGTTTTTTTTAATAGATAGAGTGATTCAAGAGGAAGGTTTATATGTATAATACATGCATAATATACTGAAGGATAACCCACAATAACCATTTTCCCGTGCGGAGCCGGGGCGGGTCGCTAGTACATTATAAACATTAACAAGGTATCAAAATAAAAAGGGTTTAGGACTACAAAAGTACCTACATACAAATGATAATAAGTAAAGCCTGACCAAAGAAATAAAAAAATCCCTTAGTTTCCTCGAAATTCCGCAATATGGCGAGGTTCTTTATTTCTCTGGTCGGGCTTTATCATATTATCTTAGTAATATTATAGAGGAAAGATTTGTATGTTTGTTTGTCTGTGTGTGTTTGTGTGTGTGTGTGTGTGTGTGTGTGTGTGTGTGTGTGTGTGTGTGTGTATGTTTGTAATGAATAAACTCAGAAACTACTGAACCGATTTCAAAAATTCTTTCAGAAAGCTACATTCACCTTGCTTGAGTAACAAAGGCTACTTTTTACAGCGGGAAAATGCCTCATGCCCACGGGAAAAACTATTAGCGCGGGCGGAGCCTAGTAAGAAAGCTTAGGTTTAAATATAAAGAAAATTGTGTAAATAACGGAATATGAACGAACAGATCCCGATTCCCAGCCCGTGAGCAGAGCAGTGAGTCAGACTCAGTGTAATGTCAGTGGAATGAAAGAGTTGGAAGGGTAGGGTAGTGTAGTAGGTACCTGGAAAGTGCCGGCGTGGCGCTGCTCCGCGTCCATAAACTTGCGCATGAGTCGCCGCTTCCTGTCATAATTCATTAACACGGATTAAATAATACCTATTTTGTTTAATTAAATAAGGTTCTGCTCTTTATTTCGGTGGATTTGACGTGATGTTAAAATATTATAGGTAGTTCCATCATCAGAAGTAGGTACCTAAACATCATTTAATATTAACTTATATAGCGACCCCGTAGCCTAATTGGTAGTACGCCTGCCTTCGAAACCCGCGACAACAAACAAACTGCCCTGGGCGGGATTCGAACCCGCGACCCTGTGCTTCGAAGGCAGAGGTAACATCAACTAGGCTAAGGGGCCGTCTTTCATCGTCTTACCTATCACGCAACTTACTCGAAATCAACATTCAGCCCCCGTTGGCAGGCGAAGTCTAATCGGTCAGCTGTACAGCAGTTGGGTCCGCGCGAGCGCATCGTGCAGAGGCAGCCGTCGGCCGCGGCCAGAAACAGCTTGGAGAAGAACGTCAGCCCGCCGCTGGCGCCCGACCGGCTCGGCCCTGCCACAAACACACCGCACTCATCACACGCATCATTTCATTGACGGTCTAGCGTCTACTATAGGAAGGCAGAGGATGTCGCAGTCTACGTCCAGAAGAAGTGTAACTTCAGGTTAAGAGTCGAGGGGTTGGTTGGTGCTCACCATCGGACGAGTTTTAAATTGCTTTTAGTGAGAGTACCCACTCATCACCTCCCAACCTTTATGAAGGAAGACTTCTGGCCGCAGGGTGTCGTGTTTCGGAAATTCCGAGGACGTCTGCCCGCCGAACGTCACACGCCGAAGCTTAGTGTGGTTATTGTTTAGATTAAGTATAAAATATGATAGTCTGTAACGTATTTGTGATATGGGCCTCTGTTTACATATTTAAGATCTATACGTAAATATTGCCTGAAATAAATGGATTTTTTTACTACATCATTAGCGGAAAACCCCTGGCTTCTTTGACGCAGGATCTTCCTAGCATGGAAGTCAGGATGTTCAAGACGCCATCCCGTCTGTACCTGCATTATAGTTTGCAGACCCTTGCATATTAAATTAAAGTATCTACAATAGCAAGCACTTACGGCTGGACATGTTGGTCTTGAGATCGCCCGTATTTCGTAGCAGTAGGATGGTACCGGTGAATTTAGTAGTACGTCTGTTCAGCCGCTAGTGCTGACTTTTGTACCTACCTACATGTGAAGCACAGACCTTCCGTCTGTTTCGGGCACCTAAGTAGGTACTAAAGTTTATTTATCAGTGTTTAAAAATCATAGTTTTTATATCAAACAAAATGTTTTTTGCCTGCTTATCGTGTGGGTGTCATGGTTCTGTGGAGGTAAAGGGAAAATCTTCCGCCGGGCATTGTGGTGAGCCCGGAAACCGCGGTCTAACTGTACTTCGTCGGAACTTGTACCTATTTGTTTTTAAAGTCTTGCGAAAACTCTGATGGCGCGTTTAAGGCCTCGGCTTCTAATTGATCGCTCTTCTAATGACGTAGTATGTGGCGTGCTGCCACTCCTCCCTCCCCCAAAGATCCCCACGACGATCGGTCCCGCTGTCCGCATCCACAACATAACAGTAGGCACTGTAAATAAAAATACCTTTCGGTAGTCGTTGCGGAGTGGTGGGCGCGCCGCCGGCCAGCACGCCGCAGCGGCACGGCCACACGGTGCACAAGCACTTGCCTCCCGGGAACCAGGGCGGCCGCGTCATGCGCACCGCGCACCCCGCCATGTGCTGCCAACAAACACAACTACTTAGTATTACATTAGTACGGTTTCCCTTAGCAGCGGGATCATTCAATGAATGGGCCGTTACTCTCAATCTATAGCTCTATCTAATGCCGGTATTTTTATTTACAACAGCTGGTATAGTATTCGTTATGATTTTACCGTAGGTACTCTAAAGAGGTAACACGAACGTCTAAGTTATTGTAGGTATATAAAGAAGCACTTACAATAGGTTTGTAATAGTCTTCTTCGGATGTACTAAAGAGACTGCACTTGGCGACGTTCTGTAGGTTCCGGCCGGCCTTGTACATGCGCAGCGCGCTGGCGTTGGGGTCGGCGGGGCGCGCGACGGGGCGCACGTACCGCTCGAACAGCAGCGAGTACCACTCCGGCTCCGACAGCCCCAGCGAGCGCTCCCGCTGCTTGCGGAGCGCCTCCGCCGACTCCGGCCGCATGGGGCACGCCTGCGCCACCTGCTTGCCCTCCTCCCGCGCGTCCCCCCCCTGCCCTCCATCCCCACCGGCATCGGCCACTCCCTGCTTGTGCGCCATTTCCTGTTATATTATACCATGACATGACATGAACAGACTACGGACGGACCCAAGTCGGCCGAAGCAGTGAGAACTCATGTTAGGTTACAGTTCGGAGATGGCCTGCCTGTGTAGTGTTTCTTCTCAAACTATGGCCATCTATCTGTCCAGCGTGCATGCGCGAGGATCTATACGAGGCCACGAATAATGTTTTGTCTCTAGCCACAAATTACGTAAAGCGCATACCGGCGGGTTTTTTTTGTGCTCTAGCGCAGTATCTACTGGTCCTCACAAATCTAATCTCCTTGAGTTAACCAGCCAAGGAGAAGAATATGGATAGTAACGCTAACGACAAAAAACGTAAAGAGTCGTCATCCATCATCATTTCAGCCGGCAAAAACCGGCTTTACGCGATTCTCACACCAGGGGACTACTATTTGGTATTCTGTGCCAGGGGGCCATTAAGCGAAGCTTTAAGATAAAAGTAACAACCTCCGTGGTCGAGTGGTCATAAGCTCGTCTGACATTACGGAGGTTCCGGGTTCGAATCCCGGTGGGGACTCGTCGAACAAATATCACTTTGTGAGACTTTCCCCAGTTTGGTTAGAACATTGCAGGCTGAACCACCGAAAAGAAAAATGATTCCGTGCTTCGTAAGGCACGTGAAGCCGTTGGTCCCGGCTACTATCTAAGGATGTAGACGTTGTAGGAGCCATGTCGGAAGCCCAAGGCGGCTCAAAAATTCGACATAAGGGTTTGTGAGGTAAGTTAACTTCTAAAACCCACTTGATAAAAAGAAGAAGAAGATAAAAGTACTTAAGTACCTATTCTTTCTTTTTCTCTTTATAAATTAAACTATAGAGGTCGAGAATCTGTGTATAGGAAAAACATTGCAAAAAGCCGAGCCAGGGGGATGAAATAAGAGATATAGAATATATACCTACGAGTATATTAAAATTTTTGTTTCTCTGTTCGTCTGTTTGTACGGGCTAATCTCCAAAAGTGTTAGATTAATTTGATTTAAAATTTTGCACGGTGGTATACCTTATATCCCTGGTATCCTAGATAGTTTTTACCGCGGGAAAATATGTCATTCCTACGGGAAACAGGTTAAAAAAGTAAAATGTTCCTAGTTTTCAAAAACGACACATCCTATTTCAGTGAAAAGGTTGGTTTACTTTTATCCTCCCACTTAGTTGATGGTTCAAACTTTTTTGTTGTATTTTTTTACGTTTCTTATTTGTTTATTTTTTTACTGTCAGCAAATATAAATTGATTTTACTTTTTGTAGCGTTTATGTTTAATGTGATTTGCTTAAAAACTTAGTATTTTAATATTTTTTGTCCTTTTTTCATCTAGGTATATATTACCTTGTGTAGGGCTCCCCACTCCTAGGGTTGCCAGGTCACCAAACCTAATAGCCGGACAGACCATCCAGTTTAGCTTTGGGTAAAAAAGTAGGACACCCTACATTATGATTATTTTGGATTTTGTGTCTTAGTATTAAAACTCGTAGATACGACCATTTTTATTATTACCAAAAATATTGTTAAATTTAAATGATATGAATTCTAAAATATATGTCTAGTTAGGTACTTTATTGACCGAGCCAGTGCGAAGCGTCTCCGTTTCAGTTTGGACCAAATGCTTTTGTATGTCATTCTGTCAGTTAGTCCATCTGTTTTCCTCTACAGATCGCATTATGTGGGGAGTTCCTTCCTACACAAGGTAGGCAAACGATTAGGACCGCGTTTCTCGACTTGTTTACTTTAATACGACTTGTTGAACGCTTGCATATTATAGATTTCACGAGAATCTATGACCCGATTCTCGTGAAATCGTTTTGCGAAATGTAAAAAGCCTAACAAAAGCCGGACAGGCCGGACACCGTTTATTTTGGCCGGACAGGCAATCAAAAAGCCTTACTATGCCCGGCGTGGCCCGGCCTGGCAACGCTACCCACGCCCACGCTACGCTTAGTTCATTATAATATGCAAGCGTTCAACAAGTCGTATTAAACAAGTCGAGAAACGCGGTCCTAATCGTTTGCCTACCCTGTGTAGGAAGGAACTCCCCACGCTACGCTTAGTTCATTATATGTTGTCGAATTAGCTTGGAGCAACGCGGTCCTAATCGTTTGTCTACCTTGTGTAGGAGCTCCCCAAGCAACGCTTAGTTCATTATAATAATATGTTGTCGAAGTAGTTTCGAGCAACGCGGTCTTAATTTGTTTGTCTGTCTACCTTGTATTTGTATTTATTTATTTATTTGCAATAGGTACAATAACAGACAACAGACTTAAAAATATAATCACTACATTACATAGTATAAAATAAAGTCGCTTTCTCTGTCCCTATGTCCCTATGTCCCTCCCTTTGTACGCTTACGCAACGGATTTTGATGCGGTTTTTTTTAATAGATAGAGTGATTCAAGAGGAAGGTTTATATGTATAATACATGCATAATATACTGAAGGATAACCCACAATAACCATTTTCCCGTGCGGAGCCGGGGCGGGTCGCTAGTCGATAATAAATAGAACAGCAACTATACATCTGGCTGTCGTCCTATTAATATTGTGCACAGTAGGTACTCACAAAATAGGAATGAACAATAATACAAGTTCTTTTATCTGGGGGCAATAATAGGTGTAGATAAGTACCTAAAAAACTTTAGAGAAAAAAAACAAAGGATAAAAAATACTGCATAAATAAAATAAATAAATAATTATATTTAATATAATATAATTATATAATAATTAAGTTGATAAGTTGAGTTGAGTTGAGTTGGAGTTGGAGTTGGAGTTGGAGTTGGAGTTGGGATTGGGGTTGGGGTTGGGGTTGGAGTTGGGGTTGGGGTTGGGGTTGGGGTTGGGGTTGGGGTTGGGGTTGGGGTTGGGGTTGGGGTTGGGGTTGGAGTTGGAGTTGAGTTTGTTGTTGTTGTTGTTGTGTAATTATAATTGCATAAGTTGATAAAAAATGCTATGCAATAGCTTTACCGCGGCAGTCCCCGAGTGCAGTACCCGAAATGAAAAAGAGGAAGACTACCTACAAAAAGAAATGAGATGCCATCAAAAACACAACTTGTAAAAAAACCAAGTCTCGCAATTCAGTTCTTCTACCGTAAAAAGTTGTGAGATCCATGTAATACCAAGTCGGTTAATTTATTCAGTCCCTACTTAAGGGTCCTTCTGTCTAAAGTTATTACGTACGAGTAATTAGCTAACCTAAAAACATCAGTAATCATATTAATATTAAAAATCTTTTATGTTTATTTTTAAAATCTTAAGGTCAACTGGAAGGCAATTAAATAACTTAACAAATTGGTATTTAGCAGTAGGTATGCCTAACAACAGCCAAATTAGGAGTAAGAGGTAGTGGAAGGTCTTTTCTACAAGTACCTAGTCTTTTAGTTCTTTCATCATCTGTCTCTTGTTTAAATAAGCACTTCACTAACTTAGTCCAAACTAAAAATATGTAAAGAGATGGTACAGTAAGAAGGTTAGTCTGACAAAGTGCACCCTACAAGACTCCCTGGAGGAGCTCTCCACGCTACGCCTAGCTAATAAACTATACAGGGCGTCCCACGGCTATGCCACATGGAGGGAAAGTACCTTGAATATTGTAGATAGAACATTTTACTGAAAGAAGGCTTTATTTTATTTCTAAAAACTATTAAAACTGCATTCATACATTTTTAAATAATTATGGTTGAACCGGGAATCGAACCCGCTATACAAAAAAAAAAATATCCTGTAGTTTTATCATACCGATCGAAAAGCTTCATTATAAGGGTTATTTTTTGCTAAATAACATAGAGTCAGAAATAAAAGGAAGAACATGGAACATTTTTAACACGAAAATCAATTTTACCAAGCTTAAAATGACCCCCACGTTGAATACAAATTCGCACTCTTTTATTTCACTCCGTGTCGATTTTTGGTCTTGTTGTGGTGGATATTTAGAATAATACGTCTATGTTCTGTTTGTAGCTCGTGGACACTTTCATACCGGTTCTTGTAAACTAAATTTTTTACATAACCCCATAAAACAATATTGAACGGGGTAGACCCTACATCAAATGTTAAAATTCATAGTCTTCCTTTTATTTCTATGTTATTTAGCAAAAAATAATCCTTATGATGAAGCCTTTCGATTGGCATGATATAACTACAGGCTGTTTTTTTTCTCGTGTAGCGGGTTCTATTCCCGGTTCAACCTTGTTATTAATAAAAAATGTATGTATGCAGTTTTAATAGTTTTTAGAAATAAAATAAAGTCTTCTTTCAGTAAAATGTTCTATCTACAATATTTAAGGTACTTTCCCTCCATGTGGCATAGCCGTGGGACGCCCTGTATCTAGATACTTACAACATAATTTAATTCAATTCTATTTATTGACTGGAGATTCCATAGTGATGTCGCCAGATATGTGCCAATATATAGTTTATGAGGAGGCTGGCTTATCAATTGTCAAGCGGGTTTTGTGAGAGAACCGGAAAGTATCGTAGGTATTTTAGTATTGCATTTTAGTAAAAGCAGACTGATTCGAAGTTTTTATTACGTACTTTTATTATTCAATACAATATTTATGTTTTTGGCTTCTGTCCTACATGTTCCTTGCATTTGGCAGCCCAGACAGATGTCATAATTAACTATCAAACCAAAGAGATTCATTTCTTGTTACGGGATATCATTGAAATGCAAGGGTGGTTCTTAGATTCCAATGATACTGAAGTTTAACGCGGGGTATCAAATCAGAAACAGCTAACCACTCATTATTTCTCACTTTCATTGAATAGTTCTTCTTTAACGGCACATTATCGCACTATTTCCACCATATTAACACAACAATTAATTACCATGAAAAACTAATTTTAAAAAGGACGAAACAATGAATTATTATTTTTCGCTTTGGTTTGGGTTTTTACGCGGGAATCGAGAGGAAACGGCGGGTTCATATATAAAATACCTATCAAACCAGAGAGTTGGGAGCCGCTTGTATCCAACTTGTATCAAACTTGTTATTAGAAGCTTTTATTTAGTTTCCGGCGGTGAAGTTCTTCCGGAATGATCTTTTTCGCGCACAAAGCTTCTAAATCAAGCTTTTAGCGACACTTATTGAGAGCTGACTACAATACAAAGGTTCCAGTTCTTGAAGCAATTTAAAATTAACAGAAGGTGGGTTTAGGGGGCGTCCATAAATTACGAGAGATGTTTAAGGGGGAGAGGGGGTCAAGTCAAATCTCATCTAATCTCACCTAGGTTTGTTGCGGCGGTTCATAATAGGCCACTGAATAGAAAATTTTAAGAATATTCGTCGATTTTAGCCAAGTTTTTCGACTTCTAAATTTTTGCCAGTTTTGATGCTAAAAATAAGTTGAAACTATTCGAATAGTACGGCCGTATTAACCCACTAACTTTTTATCGATTTCTGCAAACTTTAATATTTTGAGTTTTCGTAGCGGTTTCGTAGCACCTTCGTAGCACTTTCGTAGCAATTTGTTTCAAATGCACTCTTTTGTTATTTTATTTCGTTGCGGCGTGTGGCGGCGGTTCATAATAGGCCACTGAATAGAATTTTTTTTAAATATTCGTTGATTTTAGCCAAGTTTGTCGAATTTGAATTTTTTGCCAGTTTTGACGCTAAAAATAAGTTGAAACTATTTGAATAGTACGGCCGTATTAACCCACTTACTTTTTATCGATTTCTGCAAACTTTAATATTTTGAGTTTTCGTAGCACTTCGTATATAGCACTTTCGTAGCACTTTTTTTCAAAAGTACTCCTTTGTTATTTTATTTCGTTGCGGCGTGTGGCGGCGGTTCATAATAGGCCACTGAATAGAAAATTTTAAGAATATACGTCGTTTTTAGCCAAGTTTGTCGACTTTGAAATTTTTGCCAGTTTTGACGCTAAAAATAAGTTGAAACTATTCGAATAGTACGGCCGTATTAACCCACTAACTTTTTATCGATTTCTGCAAACTTTAATATTTTGAGTTTTCGTTTCGGTTTCGTAGCACTTCGTAGCACCTTCGTAGCACTTTCGTAGCACTTTTTTTCAAAAGTTCTCCTTTGTTTTTTTATTTCGTTGCGGCGTGTGGCGGTAGTTCATAATAGGCCACTGAATAGAAATAAGAATATTCGTCGATTTTAGCCATGTTTGTCGACTTTGAAATTTTTGCCAGTTTTGACGCTACAAATAACTTGAAACTATACGAATAGTACGGCCTCATCATCCTATTCATTTTTTATCCATTTTTGCAAATTTAATTTTTGGAGTGTTCGTAGCGGTTTCGTAGCACTTCGTAGCACCTTCGTAGCACTTTCGTAGCACTTTTTTCCAAATGAATTTTTTTGTTATTTTATTTTGTTGCGGCGGTTCATAATAAGCTACTGAATAGAATATTTTTTTTAAATTCGTTGATTTTAGCCATGTTTGTCGACTTTGAAATTTTTGCCAGTTTTGACGCTACAAATAACTTGAAACTATCCGAAAAGTACGGCCTCATCATCCTATTCATTTTTTATCAATTTTTGCAAACTTAATTTTTTGGAGTGTTCGTAGCGGTTTCGTAGCACTTCGTAGCACCTTCGTAGCACTTTTGTTTCACTTTTTTCCAAATGAAATTTTTTGTTATTCTTAACCGACTTCAAAAAAGGAGGAGGTTCTCAATTCGACGCGATTGTTTTTTTTTTTTTTTTTTGTGTGTTTCTTATAAGATATCTCCGCCAATTGTGAACCGATTTTCAAAATTCTTTATTTAATCGACCAGGTTTACTTGCAGGGTGGTCCCATAAAAATTTCGCTAAGATCGGATGATTAAATTTGAAGATATGAGGAAATAACTCCTCAATTGACGATGCCGTTATACCCGATCGGTAAATTATTTTGGCAATATCTCGGCTTCTTATCAATCGATTTCAATATTTATTTGTTTTATAGATAGAAGTTGTACTCAAAATGGTTTTATATAAATTTGGATTATATCTCATGGCGGAGTAGAAGACTAAAACCATGAAGGAAGAAAAAATTTTACGCGCCCAGATGGAGTATCATGCCTATTTTGTATCGAAACCAATGCGGCCGCTCAGAGGGGTGGGAGGGTAGGGGGAAGCGGGAGACGGTGTTTGGCTTTTAACTCTATCAGTCTCTATCACACATCTTTGAATACGGTACGTTAGAAAAAGATAGAGACATTCATGTTATGACATGCCCAACTAAAAACAAAATATCAATAAAGTATGACATTTATTTGTCTTTATTTGGCTTAGAGCAACGCGGGCCTTCCGGTACGGAAGGCCGGCGTTGCTCTAAGTTATTTGGCATGTAAAAAACAAGAAACTTAATGGTTACTGAATTTGAAAATAGTGATGTGATGTGGTATGAAGCGTAACGTATATTTATCGATTATTTTCGTACATTTTATCACATGGCTACTGGACTTATTTATCGAACTTCTCATATACAATGGTGATCAACTTGCGACTTGCAATAATATTGGGAATTGCTTACTTCTTTGGGCAGCGAACTACCTAGAGAGGCATGGGGACAGACAAATAAAAATACAGTCAAAACCGTGCCAGTAATGTAGAGTTCTTTTTTTTTATAATTTGGTGGGAAACCTGAAAGCTTCTACCATTCGATACAAAAGTTAGAGTGTAACATAATAAAATCAAGTGTGTTATTTAGCATTTTTAACTTTAGTATTATTTATTGTGTATATTTGTATTGAATTGTTTATTTAATTAGTTATTATTTATAGCCGCTTAAATAAGCATCAACCAAACTCTTCTAGTGGGTGTCTTACTGTGAGAATGGACAACTAACAACAACCCGCCTGCCAACCGTAAAGATTTTTCCAAAAGCCTCCTGAAGGAACCTTGGGGTTCACAGTGGTTGTAGGTTACGCGCCGGGAACTATACATTCGTCTATTTTATTTAAATATAAGCAAGCAAGCAAACGCGCAGTGGACGGATGGATGGATGTTAGGTTGTTTATTATCACAACCCACAACCCTTACGCTAGCGAGGCGCAATTGTTTTTGTCGCCGGGAACCACAAGGCGGCGTCCTTCATACCTTATTACCGGGGTAGTCAATAGCAACAACTGCGATCCCTGATCCGTCAACTAAGCAGTATACTATCAGAAGTGTTGCTTAATACCCGCGTAATTTTTTTTTCCTTCATGCCTAAAACGAAAACTCTTCAATAAACAACAGCACACTCATTGCGTTGCTTTTGTTATAATTGAAATAACAAGAAATATGCGGTTTTGGTTCATATATTCTGTAAACTAGTCATAGATTAAAGATTTTTTTCGGACTGTCAACTGTCATTGTGTGAACACCGCGTACGTGAAGATCCAGTGATTAAATATAGAATAAACACTTGTAACCACCTAAAATTACTCACATAGTGAAGTGCATAGTGCAAATCAATAGTGAAAGTGTTTTCCACTGTTTTCATCTTGTGGAATAAGAATAAATCAGTTGTGAAATATTAACTCAGGACAAAGGGAAATTTAACTACCCTCTACTTATTAATAAATAACCTCATCATTGACACTTGACAAGCTGCAACCGAAAATCCTGTGTTGCCATACTAAAATCAGTGTTACCATGATGAACAAATTTCTACTAAATTGGTAGGATTATCGAAGATGACGGACCTGCCGGATCCGGTTCCACTAAACACCATTGATATCACTAATGCGTCCAATGAAAACTTGGTACAGCATAAGAAATACACTCAACAAATATTTCATCCCGGTATGTTCTTAGGCCGGTCAACCGAATCGAAAATATCATCCCACCCGACAAATTCTGAGAATGTAGACCAACAAAATCCTGAACCGAGTGGACATCCAGCTTGGCAAACGGTACCAACATCTCGAACTTACAAAAGGAAAAAGATTTCTTCTACCCCGCCAACCTCTCCGTCGCTAGGAAATAGTTTTTCAGAGCTTCCTCTAGATGCCTCTGATAGAGAAAAACCTGAAAAGAAAAAAAATCCTGCCAAAGAGAATAAACCCCCTCCACTCATCCTGTATGGTGTAAATGATATTGTCACGAACTTGCCATAAAGTTCGAGAGATCGCTACTCAAATTCGATATAAGTACATCTATACAACTATAAAGGATGGGAAATTCCAATTGCATCCACAGAGGGATCACGGTGCAAACGAAGATGGACTTTCTGTCAACGCCGCAAGGCACAAAATCACCTAAGCAAGCCACTTGTTTATTCGAATTTAGTGACCTCGCGCGCCCATTGTTCTGTGACAAGTATTGTCTGAGAACAAAGGAAATGTTCTAGTAATTTCCCGATTACGTGATTACAATGGGATTACTCCAGAAATCAAGCATCGCGTAAACAACCCATTGTTTCGTGGGGGTATATAAACACCCGAGACGACGGCCAACGCCAGTTCATTTCTGAGCTATCTAAGCGATCTCAACAAGCGATCTACAAGCGATCAGTGGAAGAAACCTGCGACTAAAGCGATACCTACGGACTACGAGTGACCCTGTGATTTGGCTACAACGTGATTGGAGTGACCAGTTGAAGATACCTGTGAACTCAGCGTGATCAACGGACTACGAGCGACTTTACGATTTGGCTACAGTTGTGATTGGACCTGCGACCTGTTTATCGTCGAATAAATTCTCAAATCAAGTTATTCGGCTTTTCTTACAAATCCCGAACTCCACGTCCGTAACATTTGGTGTCAGAAGTGTGGGATTTGGAAATGCCAGTGACTCCGAGGGAGAATACTGACGGCGTCAGAACAAGGGCGCAGCTAGCTGCGGAAGCCACGACTACAGCCCGTGAAGACATGCCCACCGGACCAGGAACCCCGCCTGCTGGACCAGAAACCTTGCCCACCGGACCAGAAGCCCCACCAACAGGACAACTAGCCCCGCCTACTGGTACCGCCCATCGAGCCACACCTCCGGTTACCAGCCGCGTCCAGGAATCCCGAGCATCTACGTTTGACCTCAGCCGACTTATGAAAATGATGGACCAAATGTACCAGGAGCAAAGGGAAATGTGCCAGGAGCAAAGGGAAATGTGCCGGGAGCAAAAGGAAATGCGCGAGGACCTGGGCCACAAACAGGAGGAAATGCTGCTTGCCATTTCGTCAGTTTCGGGCACTGTGAAAAAATTACAAGAGAGCGTCGACCAAGTAGAAGAAAGAGTTGGAAGTTTGGAAACCGACGTAGACGACGTCAAAACGGACTTAGCCGGGCTTAAGAAGAAGATGCTGAATCTGCAAACAGCAGGATCCGCCGCGTCGAGTGAACACGCCTGCACCAGCCACGCGCCAAGGATAAAAGTACCGTCGTACGACGGCACCACATCCTGGACCGCCTATCGGCAGCAATTCCAGACCGTTGCTGCTGCAAATGGGTGGACAGAGGAGCAGAGCCTGACAGCTCTCACCGTTGCTCTTCGAGGTTCAGCCCTTTCTGTTCTAGAGGCGCTACCAGGCTCGGGTAGCACATTTAAAGAACTTATGGAGGCACTCGAAGCTCGTTATGGAGAGCGTCATTTGGAGCACGTCTTCCGCGCCCAACTACGTGACCGGATTCAACGCCCAGGAGAAGGACTTCAGCAGTGGGCTTTGGAAATAGAAAAGCTCGTGCGCAAGGCCTACCCGTCTGCTGATGCGAAGATGGTGGACTCCAACACCCTTCAGGCATTCGTCGATGGAATTCGTGACATGGAGATTAGGGCTGCAGTGGGACTTCGCCATCATGTCTCCCTGAAGGAAGCCCTAGCGCACGCGTTGGAAATTGAAGCCCTGCGCCGTGACGTACGCCCAACTCACAAAGTGCGGTAAGTAATAGAGGAAGTACAGGAGATAAAGACGTCGTTCCCGCCCAAGAAGAAAACAACCGGGCCCATGTGTTATAAATGTGGAGAAAGGGGCCATCTGCAGTTCACCTGTCCGAAGAAGGAGACTCAGACAGCGAAGCTTGCCGAGAAAATAAGTAAGCTGGAAGAACGCCTTGATGAAGTGACCAAAAATCAGGAGACCCTATCTCCTGCTGGGAATCAGGGAAACGAGTAACAGCCAGAACTAAGGGGCGGGTACTGGCTGGAGCGAAAGGAGCCCCAACAACGATCGTCTCCCAGGTGTGCAACGGAAACAGTTTAATGATACATGGCTCAGTGAACGGAACAAACTGCAAGATGACATTGGATACAGGAGCTTCCAGGACAATAATCAAGCCAAAATTAGTAGAATCCGCAATCAGGCGCAGAAACAACATCAACTGCCGACTTCTTTCCGCTTCCGGCCAGCAGATACCCGTCCTAGGAGAAATTTCGGTCACAATTCAAGTAGGTGAAACATCCTACTCTCACAACGCTATCGTGGCCGATATCATGGATGACTGCATACTGGGGCTAGACTTCATGAAAAGATACGACTGCAGAATCGACGTCACCAACGGAATTTTGAAATGTGGCAATGAAGAGATTTTTATCCTGGGAGGACCCGTGGGAAAAGTGACATGCTTGAAGAAGATCTGCATACCAGGACGCACGCAAGCAGAAGTACCAGTGAAGCTACCACGTGCTAAGAAGAATAGATGCGTGCTGATAGAGGATACCCGAGAGAAAACGACTCAAAAGATTTTGGCGGCCAGGACACTTGTCAAAGGGAACACCACTGCGGTAGTAAGAGTTGTCAATTTAGAAGATCACGAGATACAATTAAAGGAGGGTGACGTCGTTGGTAAATGCGAAGAAGCTGTCTGGGTGAGGAAGTGCCAATCATCTCTGAGTACGACGAAAACTAAGGATAGTTCTATCATCGCAGAACTCCTCGAAGGAAGCAAACAAAACCTGAGCTATTCTCAAAGCATGAAAGCCAAACACCTGCTTCAGCGGTTTGCGGACGTGTTTCCGTCTCAAGAAGGAGATTTGGGGAGAACATCTTTAGTGCAACACAAGATAGACACCGGGAACGAAGGACCTATTCGACAGCGAGCAAGGCGAATACCGATAGCAAAGGAGCAAGAAGTTCAAGACATGTTGGAAGACATGAAGAAAAATAAGATTATCGAACCATCTGCGAGTCCATGGTGCTCTCCGGTCGTCCTGGTTAAGAAGAAAGATGGCAGTACAAGGTTCTGCGTGGACTATCGGCGACTCAATGATGTGACTAAGAAGGACAGTTATCCACTACCGCGCATTGACGACACCCTGGATACCCTGAGTGGCAAGACATGGTTCTCGACCTTAGATTTGAAGTCTGGGTACTGGCAAGTGGAGATATATCCGAAGGACAAAGAGAAGACGGCATTCTCTACAGGGAAAGGTTTATGGCAGTTTAACGTGATGCCATTTGGATTGTGCAACGCGCCAGCCACTTTCGAGCGACTCATGGAGTGTGTACGTGCAGGATTAGTGGGAGAAGCCTGCCTAGTATATTTGGACGACGTTATCATTATGGGTCGAGACTTCGAGGATCATCTGCTTAACCTGGAGAAAGTCCTGAGGAAGATTCGAGGAGCCAACCTGAAGCTAAATCCGAAGAAATGCACTTTATTTAGAAAGAAAGTGAACTACCTCGGCCACGTGATCACCAGTGAAGGGATACAGACTGATCCAGCTAAAATAGAAGCCGTACAGAATTGGCCAACTCCTAAAGATAAAACAGAAGTACGTGCATTCTTGGGTCTATGCTCATACTACAGGCGCTTCGTTAAAGGATTCTCCGAGATAGCCAAGCCGTTACACCGCCTGACTGAAGACAAGCGAGCATTCTGCTGGGACGAGGCCTGCGAGGATTCCTTCCAAAGATTGAGAAAATGCCTATGTGAGACACCAATCTTGGGATACCCACAAGCGAATGGGCAGTTTATCGTCGATACGGATGCAAGCAACACAGCGATTGGTGGAGTACTGTCTCAAAAGCAAGGGGACAAGGAAGTTGTGATTGCCTACTTCAGCAAGTCGCTATCGAAGCCTGAAAGGAACTACTGTGTGACGAGAAGAGAGCTCTTGGCTGTGGTTAAGACTCTTCATCACTTCAGCAAATACATCATCGGCAGGAAGTTCACGCTTCGTACCGACCACGCCGCTTTAAAATGGCTGCTTCAGTTTAAAAATCCCGAAGGTCAAGTTGCAAGATGGATCGAACAGCTTCAAGAATATGACTTCATCACTGAACATCGCAAAGGGAAGACTCATGGAAATGCTGATGCCCTCTCAAGGAGACCATGTCCAGAGGAATGCAAGCACTGCGTCAAGCAAGAGTCTAAGGAAGAAATTGTGCAACTTACTAGGACTAGCCCTCCGAGATCCTGGGAAGACGAGTCAATGAGAGAAGCCCAAGAAGACGACGAAGATATACGACTTATCGTCGCATGGAAGCAACGAGGCGAGGAAAAACCAAAATGGTATGAAGTTGCGCCTACGAGTACCATCACCAAAGCATATTGGGCACAGTGGGACAGTTTTGTCCTGCAGAACGGGATACTTTACCGAAAATGGGAAAAACCCAACGGTAGAGAGTTTCATCTGCAGCTGGTCGTGCCAAAAGAAAGGATCAAGGATGTTCTTCGTGAAGTACACGATGGCATATCAGGTGGTCACCTGGGTGTCAAAAGAACTTTGACGAAGTTACGGGAAAGATTTTACTGGCTAAACTGTCGAGCGGATGTGCAGGATTGGTGCCGAAAATGTACCACTTGTGCTGCAGTAAAAGGTCCATCAACCAGGAGCCGAGGACACCTTCAACTTTACAACGTTGGTGCACCATGGGAGCGAATAGCAGTAGACGTTGCCGGACCATTCCCCGTGACGGAGTCGGGAAACAAATACTTTATGGTGGTTATGGATTACTTTACCAAATGGCCAGAAGTATTTGCTATACCCAACCAAGAAGCTACGACCGTGGCCTCCAAATTAGTGGAAGAAGTCATATGCCGATATGGTGTACCACTAGAAATCCATTCGGACCAGGGCCGGAACTTCGAGTCGAACGTGTTCCAAGAAGTATGCAAAATACTGGGTATGCACAAGACGAGGACTACCCCGTATCACCCACAGTCCGACGGCATGGTGGAGAGGTTTAACCAAACACTGGAGAGACATTTGGCGAAATTAGTAGACAACCACCAGAGAGACTGGGACAAATACATCCCACTTTTCCTTCTCGCCTATAGAACCTCGGAACATGAGAGCACGAAGGCCACCCCGGCATATGTAAACTTCGGATGTGAGCTAAGATTACCGGTTGATCTTCTAACAGGAGGAACACCAGAGGACCCCATCACCTTACAGGATTATGTGTCTGAATTGCGAGACAAAATGAGGGAGATTTATGCGATGGTACGAGAAAATGGTCTACAAACGAGCGAAAACATGAAGACTAGATATGACCGACGAGCAAATACCAGTGGATTTGAGGAAGGAACACTAGTCTGGCTCCATAACCCAACACGCCGAAAAGGAAAGTCACCCAAACTACAGACGAGATGGGAAGGACCATTCAAGGTAGTTACGCGAATCAATGACGTAACGTATCGGATACAACGGCATCCGAGAGGAGCACTAAAAGTGGTCCACGTCGACCGCTTGGCGCGTTACCATGGCAGTAATGAAGAAGCTCGGGACGAGCATCTCTAAGAGGAGGGCAGTGTCACGAACTTGCCATAAAGTTCGAGAGATCGCTACTCAAATTCGATATAAGTACATCTATACAACTATAAAGGATGGGAAATTCCAATTGCATCCACAGAGGGATCACGGTGCAAACGAAGATGGACTTTCTGTCAACGCCGCAAGGCACAAAATCACCTAAGCAAGCCACTTGTTTACTCGAATTTAGTGACCTCGCGCGCCCATTGTTCTGTGACAAGTATTGTCTGAGAACAAAGGAAATGTTCTAGTAATTTCCCGATTACGTGATTACAATGGGATTACTCCAGAAATCAAGCATCGCGTAAACAACCCATTGTTTCGTGGGGGTATATAAACACCCGAGACGACGGCCAACGCCAGTTCATTTCTGAGCTATCTAAGCGATCTCAACAAGCGATCTACAAGCGATCAGTGGAAGAAACCTGCGACTAAAGCGATACCTACGGACTACGAGTGACCCTGTGATTTGGCTACAACGTGATTGGAGTGACCAGTTGAAGATACCTGTGAACTCAGCGTGATCAACGGACTACGAGCGACTTTACGATTTGGCTACAGTTGTGATTGGACCTGCGACCTGTTTATCGTCGAATAAATTCTCAAATCAAGTTATTCGGCTTTTCTTACAAATCCCGAACTCCACGTCCGTAACAATATCAACAAACTTATAGAAACTATCGAGGCTCAACTAAACAAAAGTGAATATACTATAAAAATTATAACCAAAACACAGACCCGTGTAAACTGCAGCTCACCAGAGGCATACAAGAAACTAATGACATTAGTCCGCGAAAAAGGCCTGATTGGGCATACTTTTACGCCCAAAAATGAAAGGTGCTATCGTATAGTGATAAAAAATCTACATCACACCACGCCACATGAAGCTATCATCGAAGAAATCGAAAAAACGGGAAATAAGGTTAAAGGAGAAATTATTAACGCACGAGTAGGTCCTAATAAAGTACCTTCAAATACCTTTTTCGTAAATATTGAACCTAATCCGCTTAACAAAGAAGTTAAGTCAATTAAGTACATCTACCACACTAGCGTTAAAATAGAAGATCCCAAAAAGCGTACTACTATTGTTCAATGTACCAAATGTCAGCAATATGGTCACACAAAAAATAACTGCTTAAGACCCTACCGTTGCGTCAAATGCGCCGAATCTCACAAAACTAGCGACTGCCCCAAAAAAGATAACAAAACTCCAGCAAAATGCGCTTTGTGCCTTGGAAGTCACCCAGCGAACTTCAAAGGTTGCGAGGTCTATCAAGAAATATATAAACGCCGGACAGCCGTAAGCAGGTCAATGCAGATCACAAAACCACATAAAACTGAACATAACAAAGAAAAACCAGACAACCCGATAGCAAATGTAACAAGACCTACTAGAACTTACGCACAAATACTCAAACCCGGACCTCAACAAACTAACAAAGAAATAGACTCACAATTACAGCCAACACCTGAGGACCAAGGCCTAAGACTGATGCTATTAGATCAAGGTCAGAAGATGGAGAGACTAATGACACAAATGAGTTCCTTAATTGATCTCTTAACACGCCTCGTCACTAAGATGTTACAATGATGATCTTAAAAATTGCAACATGGAACATAGACGGCTTGGCACCTAAAGTCCAAGACGCAGAAACCCTAATCAACATACATAAACTGGACATTCTGTTAATTGCAGAGGCGCACTTCACCGAAAAAAGCCTAGTTCGCATAAGTGGGTACACTATATACAGCACGAATCACCCAGATGGAACTGCTCATGCTGGAACAGCCATTATTATCCGTTCATCAATAAAGCATCATGAACTGCCTAAATATCAAACAGCTCATATTCAAGCTACCACCATTGAAATCGAAGACAAGGATGGCAACTTGAAAATCTCTTCAGTCTACTGCCCTCCAAGACCAAAAATAACGAATGAAATGTTTACAAAATTCTTCGATACGCTAGGTAAACGATTCATCGCGGGAGGCGATTGGAATGCCAAGCATATTCACTGGGGCTCATAGGTAAACGATTCATCGCGGGAGGCGATTGGAATGCCAAGTATATTCACTGGGGCTCAAGACTCAACACAACACGTGGTAGAGAATTAAAAGTGACCATAGACAGCAAAAACCTAACACCGATCTCAACACCAGAACCTACCCATTGGCCAAGCGATCCAAACAGAAAACCTGACCTTATCGATTTCTTCATCACCGGCGGCACGTCCAACTTGAACTTCTTTGTTGAACCATGCTTGGATGGTACTTCCAGCCACTCACCAGTTCTCCTTACTGTCTCCACGTATGTTATATATGTTGACGAGCCAGAAACGCTCTATAATAACGAAACGGATTGGGTATCGTTCAGAGAAAGCTTGGAGCAAAAACTAAGCCTGAAAATTCCATTGAAATCCGCTGATGATATCGAAGTTGCTACTCAAGATCTAACTATGAGTATTCAGGAATCGTGCTGGGAGAATACACCGGAACTTCACAAGTCTCCTATAAGGAATCAGGCCATCCCAATGGAAATCAAGCGCAAAATAGCGGAAAAGCGTAAGCTAAGACGTGTATGGCAGACCACTCACCACTGGGAAGATAAAACTGCTTTGAATAAATCTATAAAAGAACTGAGAGAACTCATCAAAGCAAGTGCCAATAAAACGCTACAAGCCCGGTTAGAGACATTGACTGCCACGAAGGCGAGCAATTACTCACTATGGAAGATGACTAAAAACCACAACAGACCACAAATGTCTAAACCTCCAATAAAAGGAGAAAATAACAAATTGGCTAGAAGTGGCAGTGAAAAAGCAGAAGAATTTGCCAAGCACCTTGCTAAGGTTTTTGTCCCAAATTCTTCTTCTTCGGATGCAAACGACGATGACATAGACACCATACTTGCTCAAGATTACCAGCTTGACTTACCGATTCGAGCAGTTAGTCCAGCCGAAATCTGCAAACAAATAAAAGACCTAGACAACAACAAAGCGCCCGGACATGACTTAATCACCAAAAAAGTCTTAACTGAACTACCCAGAAAGGCAATCGTGTTCTTAACTATGCTCTTCAATGCTATTCTTCGAACAGGACACTACCCCTCGTTGTGGAAGATATCCCTAATTATAATGATACATAAAGAGAGCAAACCGGTAAATGATGTAACCTCGTATCGCCCAATCAGTCTGCTTCCAATCGTGTCTAAAGTATTCGAAAAAATCCTTCTTAGTCGAATGATACCAGAACTCGAAACACGATGCGTGATCCCCGAGCATCAATTCGGCTTTCGACGATACCATTCCACCACAGAACAAGTCCACAGAGTATGCAGCACAATTCGTCAAGCTCTTGAAGAGAGAAAGTACTGTGCGGCTGCTTTCCTCGACATCCAGCAGGCTTTCGACCGTGTCTGGCACAAAGGACTCCTGTGTAAAATAAAAAAGCTTTTACCACACACATACTTCGAGATTTTGAGATCATACCTAGAAAATAGAATTTTCCAAGTTAAAGAAAGTAACTGCACTTCAAACTTTTACGAAATACAAGCTGGAGTCCCCCCGGGGTCGGTATTAGGTCCTGTCCTTTATTCCATCTTCACATCTGATCTTCCACAGAGTAACAATGTTACGATAGCTACATATTCCGATGACACAGCCATTTTAGCCTCCAGTGGCAATGCTGAAACAGCCTCACAACTGGTTCAAAAAAGTCTCAACGACGTCAACGATTGGCTTGAAAAATGGCGAATAAGAGCAAGCGCGACCAAATCACTACAGGTCACATTTACACTGAAAAGAGGGAATTGTCCTCCTGTGAAACTTGCAGGTCGAGACCTACCGCACAGCGACAGCGCCAAATATCTGGGAATGCTCCTAGACAGACGACTGACATGGAAAAAGCACATAACTATGAAACGAGACGCAATCAACATAAAATTCAGAAACCTCTACTGGCTGCTAGAAAGAAATTCAAAACTATCTATTGACAACAAGCTTCTTATCTACAATTCTATGCTAAAACCAATCTGGCTTTATGGTATCCAACTCTGGGGAGTAGCTAGCACCTCAAATGCAACCATCATCCAAAGAGCTCAGAATGGTATCCTGAGGAAAATCTCGAATGCACCATGGTTTATAACAATTAATGAACTCCATGAACACTTGTGCATAAACACCGTGGCACAAGAAATTAAAAACCAGACAGAAGGATACAAAAAACGGCTGACAAACCATCCAAACAGACTGGCCAGCCAACTGACTAAACCAACATTCACAAGACGTCTAAAAAGACGTGAAGTTATGGACCCTGCCTTGTAAAGTGGCCAAGTTTGAAGAAGAGAAGCTCCCACTGGGGGGCCGCCTCTGAACGCCTTGAAGCTTACAACCAATCTGATTATAGTCTAAGGACTGATTGCAGATAAAAATGAGAAAAGAAAAGATTAAAGATTTGAAAACCGCAAGTGAAGATAACAACTTAAGAATTTTTCCGTGGACTAAACGGGCGAGCGTCGTCGTCGGTATCGTAGTGGTTTGGTCAGTTGTTCGCCATTCGGAAAACTGAGGTTAAAGTCCAATCAAGTATAGCAATGATTTAGAATTTAAAAATCAAACGTAAGACTGTAAAGGAAACATAGTGAGAAAATCTGTATTTAATTATGTACCTACTAAACAAAACAAATTAAAGTTTTGTGAGCACCTAACTTGTCATTGTAAATTTCCACTAAAAAGGGTAAAATAAAAAGATAATTTAAAAAATATATAAAACCGCCTTCAAGGTCCTTACATAAATTGTAACATCATATAAACATGTGTAGACATTGTTATACACTTTATCTTGGAGTCGGTGCCAGCTAATCACCATAATTTCGACCAGAAGACTTCTACTGCTAGCAGTCATCTATAGTGGGCTCAGTATCTAGTACTCTGACCGCGTTCTTTAAATTTTTTATATTGAACGACCTGAACTTTAGAGATCAGATGTGATTCCGATTAAATAGCTAGCCTCAACTGGCACCGACTCCAAGGTGAAGAGTATAACAATGTCTACACATGTTTATATGATGTTACAATTTATGTAAATAAGGAATATTAATAGCCATATTAAATTGATATGCTTTCAGCTAGATTTATATTTTATTTGTAACTTTTTAGTGTAGGTTAGGACCTTGAAGGCGGTTTTATATATTTTTTAAATTATCTTTTTATATTTTGTTGCGGCGGTTCATAATAGGCTACTGAATAGAATATTTTTTTAAATGCGTTGATTTTAGCCATGTTTGTCGACTTTGAAAATTTTGCCAGTTTTGACGCTACAAATAACTTGAAACTAGCCGAATAGTACGGCCTCATCATGCTATTCATTTTTTATCCATTTTTGCAAACATAATTTTTTGGAGTGTTCGTAGCGGTTTCGTAGCACTTCGTAGCACCTTCGTAGCACTTTCGTTTCACTTTTTTCCAAACGAAATTTTTTGTTATTTTATTTTGTTGCGGCGGTTCATAATAGGCTACTGAATAGAATATATTTTTTAAATTCGTTGATTTTAGCCATGTTTGTCGACTTTGAAATTTTTGCCAGTTTTGACGCTACAAATAACTTGAAACTATCCGAATAGTAAGGCCTCATCATCCTATTCATTTTTTATCCATATTTGCAAACTTAATTTTTGGAGTGTTCGTAGCGGTTTCGTAGCACTTCGTAGCACCTTCGTAGCACTTTCGTAGCACTTTTTTCCAAATGAAATTTTTTGTTATTTTATTTTGTTGCGGCGGTTCATAATAAGCTACTGAATAGAATTTTTTTTTTTAATTCGTTGATTTTAGCCATGTTTGTCGACTTTGAAATTTTTGCCAGTTTTGACGCTACAAATAACTTGAAACTATCCGAATAGTACGGCCTCATCATCCTATTCATTTTTTATCAATTTTTGCAAACATAATTTTTTGGAGTGTTCGTAGCGGTTTCGTAGCACTTCGTAGCACCTTCGTAGCACTTCCGTTTCACTTTTTTCCAAATGAAATTTTTTGTTATTTTATTTTGTTGCGGCGGTTCATAATAAGCTACGGAATAGAATATTTTTAAAAAATTCGTTGGTTTTAGCCATGTTTGTCGACTTTGAAATTTTTGCCAGTTTTGACGCTACAAATAACTTGAAACTATCTGAATAGTACGGCCTCATCATCCTATTCATTTTTTATCCATTTTTGCAAACTTAATTTTTTGGAGTGTTCGTAGCGGTTTCGTAGCACTTCGTAGCACCTTCGTAGCACTTTCGTAGCACTTTTTTCCAAATGAAATTTTTTGGTATTTTATTTTGTTACGGCAGTTCATAATAGGCTACTGAATAGAATATTTTTAAAAAACTCGTTGATTTTAGCCATGTTTGTCGACTTTGAAATTTTTGCCAGTTTTGACGCTACAAATAACTTGAAACTATCCGAATAGTACGGCCTCATCATCCTATTCATTTTTTATCCATTTTTGCAAACTTAATTTTTTGGAGTGTTCGTAGCGGTTTCGTAGCACTTCGTAGCACCTTCGTAGCACTTTCGTTTCACTTTTTTCCAAATGAAATTTTTTGTTATTTTATTTTGTTGCGGCGGTTCATAATAGGCTACTGAATAGAATATATTTTTTAAATTCGTTGATTTTAGCCATGTTTGTCGACTTTGAAATTTTTGCCAGTTTTGACGCTACAAATAACTTGAAACTATCCGAATAGTACGGCCTCATCATCCTATTCATTTTTTATCCATTTTTGCAAACTTAATTTTTTGGAGTTTTCTTAGCGGTTTCGTAGCACTTCGTAGCACCTTCGTAGCACTTTCGTAGCACTTTTTTCCAAATGATTTTTTTTGTTATATTATTTTGTTGCGGCGGTTCATAATAAGCTACTGAATAGAATATTTTTAAAAAATTCGTTGGTTTTAGCCATGTTTGTCGACTTTGAAATTTTTGCCAGTTTTGACGCTACAAATAACTTGAAACTATCCGAATAGTACGGCCTCATCATCCTATTCATTTTTTATCCATTTTTGCAAACTTAATTTTTTGGAGTGTTCGTAGCGGTTTCGTAGCACTTCGTAGCACCTTCGTAGCACTTTCGTAGCACTTTTTTCCAAATGAAATTTTTTGTTATTTTATTTTGTTACGGCGGTTCATAATAGGCTACTGAATAAAATTTTTTTTTTTAATTCGTTGATTTTAGCCATGTTTGTCGACTTTGAAATTTTTGCCAGTTTTGACGCTACAAATAACTTGAAACTATCCGAATAGTACGGCCTCATCATCCTATTCATTTTTTATCCATTTTTGCAAACTTAATTTTTTGGAGTGTTCGTAGCGGTTTCGTAGCACTTCGTAGCACCTTCGTAGCACTTTCGTTTCACTTTTTTCCAAATGAAATTTTTTGTTATTTTATTTTGTTGCGGCGGTTCATAATAGGCTACTGAATAGAATATTTTTTTTAAATTCGTTGATTTTAGCCATGTTTGTCGACTTTGAAATTTTTGCCAGTTTTGACGCTACAAATAACTTGAAACTATCCGAATAGTACGGCCTCATCATCCTATTCATTTTTTATCCATTTTTGCAAAATTAATTTTTTGGAGTTTTCGTAGCGGTTTCGTAGCACTTCGTAGCACCTTCGTAGCACTTTCGTAGCACTTTTTTCCAAATGATTTTTTTTGTTATTTTATTTTGTTGCGGCGGTTCATAATAAGCTACTGAATAGAATATTTTTAAAAAATTCGTTGGTTTTAGCCATGTTTGTCGACTTTGAAATTTTTGCCAGTTTTGACGCTACAAATAACTTGAAACTATCCGAATAGTACGGCCTCATCATCCTATTCATTTTTTATCCATTTTTGCAAACTTAATTTTTTGGAGTGTTCGTAGCGGTTTCGTAGCACCTTCGTAGCACTTTCGTAGCACTTTTTTCCAAATGAAATTTTTTGTTATTTTATTTTGTTACGGCGGTTCATAATAGGCTACTGAATAAAATATTTTTTTTAATTCGTTGATTTTAGCCATGTTTGTCGACTTTGAAATTTTTGCCAGTTTTGACGCTACAAATAACTTGAAACTATCCGAATAGTACGGCCTCATCATCCTATTCATTTTTTATCCATTTTTGCAAACTTAATTTTTTCGAGTGTTCGTAGCGGTTTCGTAGCACTTCGTAGCACCTTCGTAGCACTTTCGTAGCACTTTCGTAGCACTTTTTTCCAAATGAAATTTTTTGTTATTTTATTTTGTTACGGCGGTTCATAATAGGCTACTGAATAGAATATTTTTAAAAAACTCGTTGATTTTAGCCATGTTTGTCGACTTTGAAATTTTTGCCAGTTTTGACGCTACAAATAACTTGAAACTATCCGAATAGTACGGCCTCATCATCCTATTCATTTTTTATCCATTTTTGCAAACTTAATTTTTTGGAGTGTTCGTAGCGGTTTCGTAGCACTTCGTAGCACCTTCGTAGCACTTTCGTTTCACTTTTTTCCAAATGAAATTTTTTGTTATTTTATTTTGTTGCGGCGGTTCATAATAAGCTACTGAATAGAATTTTTTTTTTAATTCGTTGATTTTAGCCATGTTTGTCGACTTTGAAATTTTTGCCAGTTTTGACGCTACAAATAACTTGAAACTATCCGAATAGTACGGCCTCATCATCCTATTCATTTTTTATCAATTTTTGCAAACATAATTTTTTGGAGTGTTCGTAGCGGTTTCGTAGCACTTCGTAGCACCTTCGTAGCACTTCCGTTTCACTTTTTTCCAAATGAAATTTTTTGTTATTTTATTTTGTTGCGGCGGTTCATAATAAGCTACGGAATAGAATATTTTTAAAAAATTCGTTGGTTTTAGCCATGTTTGTCGACTTTGAAATTTTTGCCAGTTTTGACGCTACAAATAACTTGAAACTATCTGAATAGTACGGCCTCATCATCCTATTCATTTTTTATCCATTTTTGCAAACTTAATTTTTTGGAGTGTTCGTAGCGGTTTCGTAGCACTTCGTAGCACCTTCGTAGCACTTTCGTAGCACTTTTTTCCAAATGAAATTTTTTGGTATTTTATTTTGTTACGGCAGTTCATAATAGGCTACTGAATAGAATATTTTTAAAAAACTCGTTGATTTTAGCCATGTTTGTCGACTTTGAAATTTTTGCCAGTTTTGACGCTACAAATAACTTGAAACTATCCGAATAGTACGGCCTCATCATCCTATTCATTTTTTATCCATTTTTGCAAACTTAATTTTTTGGAGTGTTCGTAGCGGTTTCGTAGCACTTCGTAGCACCTTCGTAGCACTTTCGTTTCACTTTTTTCCAAATGAAATTTTTTGTTATTTTATTTTGTTGCGGCGGTTCATAATAGGCTACTGAATAGAATATATTTTTTAAATTCGTTGATTTTAGCCATGTTTGTCGACTTTGAAATTTTTGCCAGTTTTGACGCTACAAATAACTTGAAACTATCCGAATAGTACGGCCTCATCATCCTATTCATTTTTTATCCATTTTTGCAAACTTAATTTTTTGGAGTTTTCGTAGCGGTTTCGTAGCACTTCGTAGCACCTTCGTAGCACTTTCGTAGCACTTTTTTCCAAATGATTTTTTTTGTTATATTATTTTGTTGCGGCGGTTCATAATAAGCTACTGAATAGAATATTTTTAAAAAATTCGTTGGTTTTAGCCATGTTTGTCGACTTTGAAATTTTTGCCAGTTTTGACGCTACAAATAACTTGAAACTATCCGAATAGTACGGCCTCATCATCCTATTCATTTTTTATCCATTTTTGCAAACTTAATTTTTTGGAGTGTTCGTAGCGGTTTCGTAGCACTTCGTAGCACCTTCGTAGCACTTTCGTAGCACTTTTTTCCAAATGAAATTTTTTGTTATTTTATTTTGTTACGGCGGTTCATAATAGGCTACTGAATAAAATTTTTTTTTTTAATTCGTTGATTTTAGCCATGTTTGTCGACTTTGAAATTTTTGCCAGTTTTGACGCTACAAATAACTTGAAACTATCCGAAAAGTACGGCCTCATCATCCTATTCATTTTTTATCCATTTTTGCAAACTTAATTTTTTGGAGTGTTCGTAGCGGTTTCGTAGCACTTCGTAGCACCTTCGTAGCACTTTCGTTTCACTTTTTTCCAAATGAAATTTTTTGTTATTTTATTTTGTTGCGGCGGTTCATAATAGGCTACTGAATAGAATATTTTTTTTAAATTCGTTGATTTTAGCCATGTTTATCGACTTTGAAATTTTTGCCAGTTTTGACGCTACAAATAACTTGAAACTATCCGAATAGTACGGCCTCATCATCCTATTCATTTTTTATCCATTTTTGCAAAATTAATTTTTTGGAGTTTTCGTAGCGGTTTCGTAGCACTTCGTAGCACCTTCGTAGCACTTTCGTAGCACTTTTTTCCAAATGATTTTTTTTGTTATTTTATTTTGTTGCGGCGGTTCATAATAAGCTACTGAATAGAATATTTTTAAAAAATTCGTTGGTTTTAGCCATGTTTGTCGACTTTGAAATTTTTGCCAGTTTTGACGCTACAAATAACTTGAAACTATCCGAATAGTACGGCCTCATCATCCTATTCATTTTTTATCCATTTTTGCAAACTTAATTTTTTGGAGTGTTCGTAGCGGTTTCGTAGCACCTTCGTAGCACTTTCGTAGCACTTTTTTCCAAATGAAATTTTTTGTTATTTTATTTTGTTACGGCGGTTCATAATAGGCTACTGAATAAAATATTTTTTTTTAATTCGTTGATTTTAGCCATGTTTGTCGACTTTGAAATTTTTGCCAGTTTTGACGCTACAAATAACTTGAAACTATCCGAATAGTACGGCCTCATCATCCTATTCATTTTTTATCCATTTTTGCAAACTTAATTTTTTCGAGTGTTCGTAGCGGTTTCGTAGCACTTCGTAGCACCTTCGTAGCACTTTCGTAGCACTTTCGTAGCACTTTTTTCCAAATGAAATTTTTTGTTATTTTATTTTGTTACGGCGGTTCATAATAGGCTACTGAATAGAATATTTTTAAAAAACTCGTTGATTTTAGCCATGTTTGTCGACTTTGAAATTTTTGCCAGTTTTGACGCTACAAATAACTTGAAACTATCCGAATAGTACGGCCTCATCATCCTATTCATTTTTTATCCATTTTTGCAAACTTAATTTTTTGGAGTGTTCGTAGCGGTTTCGTAGCACTTCGTAGCACCTTCGTAGCACTTTCGTTTCACTTTTTTCCAAATGAAATTTTTTGTTATTTTATTTTGTTGCGGCGGTTCATAATAGGCTACTGAATAGAATATTTTTTTTAAATTCGTTGATTTTAGCCATGTTTGTCGACTTTGAAATTTTTGCCAGTTTTGACGCTACAAATAACTTAAAACTATCCGAATAGTACGGCCTCATCATCCTATTCATTTTTTATCCATTTTTGCAAACTTAATTTTTTGGAGTGTTCGTAGCGGTTTCCTAACACTTCGTAGCACCTTCGTAGCACTTTCGTTTCACTTTTTTCCAAATGAAATTTTTTGTTATTTTATTTTGTTGCGGCGGTTCATAATAGGCTACTGAATAGAATATTTTTTTAAAATTCGTTGATTTTAGCCATGTTTGTCCTTTGAAATTTTTGCCAGTTTTGACGCTACAAATAACTTGAAACTATCCGAATAGTACGGCCTCATCATCCTATTTATTTCTTATCCATTTTTGCAAACTTAATTTTTTGGAGTTTTCGTAGCGGTTTCGTAGCACTTCGTAGCACCTTCGTAGCCTTTTTTCCAAATGAATTTTTTTGTTATTTTATTTTGTTGCGGCGGTTCATAATAAGCTACTGAATAAAATATTTTTTTTAATTCGTTGATTTTAGCCATGTTTGTCGACTTTGAAATTTTTGCCAGTTTTGACGCTACAAATAACTTGAAACTATCCGAATAGTACGGCCTCATCATCCTATTCATTTTTTATCCATTTTTGCAAACTTAATTTTTTGGAGTGTTCGTAGCGGTTTCGTAGCACTTCGTAGCACCTTCGTAGCACTTTCGTAGCACTTTCGTAGCACTTTTTTCCAAATGAAATTTTTTGTTATTTTATTTTGTTACGGCGCTTCATAATAGGCTACTGAATAGAATATATTTTTTAAATTCGTTGATTTTAGCCATGTTTGTCGACTTTGAAATTTTTGCCAGTTTTGACGCTACAAATAACTTGAAACTATCCGAATAGTACGGCCTCATCATCCTATTCATTTTTTATCCATTTTTGCAAACTTAATTTTTTGGAGTGTTCGTAGCGGTTTCGTAGCACTTCGTAGCACCTTCGTAGCACTTTCGTTTCACTTTTTTCCAAATAAAATTTTTTGTTATTTTATTTTGTTGCGGCGGTTCATAATAGGCTACTGAATAGAATATTTTTTTTAAATTCGTTGATTTTAGCCATGTTTGTCGACTTTGAAATTTTTGCCAGTTTTGACGCTACAAATAACTTAAAACTATCCGAATAGTACGGCCTCATCATCCTATTCATTTTTTATCCATATTTGCAAACTTAATTTTTGGAGTGTTCGAAGCGGTTTCGTAGCACTTCGTAGCACTTTCGTAGCACTTTTTTCCAAATGAAATTTTTTGTTATTTTATTTTGTTGCGGCGGTTCATAATAAGCTACTGAATAGAATTTTTTTTTTTTAATTCGTTGATTTTAGCCATGTTTGTCGACTTTGAAATTTTTGCCAGTTTTGACGCTACAAATAACTTGAAACCATCCGAATAGTACGGCCTCATCATCCTATTCATTTTTTATCCATATTTGCAAACTTAATTTTTGGAGTGTTCGTAGCGGTTTCATAGCACTTCGTAGCACCTTCGTAGCACTTTCGTAGCACTTTCGTAGCACTTTTTTCCAAATGAAATTTTTTGTTATTTTATTTTGTTACGGCGGTTCATAATAGGCTACAGAATATAATATTTTTAAAAAACTCGTTGATTTTAGCCATGTTTGTCGACTTTGAAATTTTTGCCAGTTTTGACGCTACAAATAACTTAAAACTATCCGAATAGTACGGCCAGGGGGGTTCCACTCGTGAGAATAGGTATGACGGGCGAAATATCGCCCCGGCCGATGAAAGGCAGGGCTAGCTACATCAGTACGCGAACAGTCGCCGGGCGCGCGTGACGCGTCGTTATTACGCGCCGCTCCGCTCGCTCGAATTAAAATAACTTCACAACAACACGACAAATGCTGATGTGTTTATGGATGCAAAAATAAAAGGAAAAGGACTGGATCGGATGTCTTTTTTAGATCTCTTTTCTTGTCCTTATAATTTTCTCTGACAAACCTACAGTAACATTATGACGTATTTTCATAAACTAAAGTACTTACCTACCTACTGACGAGTAAATATAGTTTGCAAACATTATAATACGAGTAATACTATTACTTAGTAAATAATAGTAGCATTGGTTTATTTGAACCATCATTTGTTTGAGTAAAAGGTAGGTACCTTATAGGTTAATAAATCAGATGTTTTATTTTCTCAAAGACGACAGCCCTAAAGGTGTTAGTAGGGTGGCAAAAGAGATAGCGCAACGCGAGAGAAAGAGATGCAGCAACTTCGTTTTTTCGCCTAGCGCCGTGCGATCTGAATTGCACTTTATTATAACAGAGATAGGGTTGCAATTTATTTGAATTATGTCGCCTAGTGGAGCTTCTGTAGGGACTACTATTTGGTATTCTGTGGTACGGCCTCATCATCCTATTCATTTTTTATCCATTTTTGCAAACTTAATTTTTTGGAGTGTTCGTAGCGGTTTCGTAGCACTTCGTAGCACTTCGTAGCACCTTCGTAGCACTTTCGTAGCACTTTTTTCCAAATGAAATATTTTGTTATTTTATTTTGTTGCGGCGGTTCATAATAAGCTACTGAATAGAATATTTTTTTTAAATTCGTTGATTTTAGCCATGTTTGTCGACTTTGAAATTTTTGCCAGTTTTGACGCTACAAATAACTTGAAACTATCCGAATAGTACGGCCTCATCATCCTATTCATTTTTTATCCATTTTTGCAAACTTAATTTTTTGGAGTGTTCGTAGCGGTTTCGTAGCACTTCGTAGCACCTTCGTAGCACTTTCGTAGCACTTTTTTCCAAATGAATTTTTTTGTTATTTTATTTTGTAATGGCGGTTCATAATTGGCTACTGAATAGAATATATTTTTTTAATTCGTTGATTTAAGCCTTGTTTGTCGACTTTGAAATTTTTGCCAGTTTTGACGCTACAAATAACTTGAAACTATCCGAATAGTACGGCCTCATCATCCTATTTATTTTTTATTTATTTTTGCAAACTTAATTTTTTGGAGTTTTCGTAGCGGTTTCGTAGCACTTCGTAGCACCTTCGTAGCACTTTCGTAGCACTTTTTTCCAAATGAATTTTTTTGTTATTTTATTTTGTTGCGGCGGTTCATAATAAGCTACTGAATAGAATATTTTTAAAAAATTCGTTGGTTTTAGCCATGTTTGTCGACTTTGAAATTTTTGCCAGTTTTGACGCTACAAATAACTTGAAACTATCCGAATAGTACGGCCTCATCATCCTATTCATTTTTTATCCATTTTTGCAAACTTAATTTTTTGGAGTGTTCGTAGCGGTTTCGTAGCACTTCGTAGCACCTTCGTAGCACTTTCGTAGCACTTTTTTCCAAATGAAATTTTTTGTTATTTTATTTTGTAATGGCGGTTCATAATAGGCTACTGAATAGAATATTTTTAAAAAACTCGTTGATTTTAGCCATGTTTGTCGACTTTGAAAATTTTGCCAGTTTTGACGCTATAAATAACTTGAAACTATCCGAATAGTACGGCCTCATCATCCTATTAATTTTTTATCCATTTTTGCAAACTTAATTTTTTGGAGTGTTCGTAGCGGTTTCGTAGCACTTTTTTCCAAATGAAATTTTTTGTTATTTTATTTTGTTACGGCGGTTCATAATAGGCTACTGAATAAAATATTTTTTTTTAATTCGTTGATTTTAGCCATGTTTGTCGACTTTGAAATTTTTGCCAGTTTTGACGCTACAAATAACTTGAAACTATCCGAATAGTACGGCCTCATCATCCTATTCATTTTTTATCCATTTTTGCAAACTTAATTTTTTGGAGTGTTCGTAGCGGTTTCGTAGCACTTCGTAGCACCTTCGTAGCACTTTCGTTTCACTTTTTTCCAAATGAAATTTTTTGTTATTTTATTTTGTTGCGGCGGTTCATAATAAGCTACTGAATAGAATATTTTTTTTTTAATTCGTTGGTTTTAGCCATGTTTGTCGACTTTGAAATTTTTGCCAGTTTTGACGCTACAAATAACTTGAAACTATCCGAATAGTACGGCCTCATCATCCTATTCATTTTTTATCCATTTTTGCAAACTTAATTTTTTGGAGTGTTCGTAGCGGTTTCGTAGCACTTCGTAGCACCTTCGTAGCACTTTCGTAGCACTTTTTTCCAAATGATTTTTTTTGTTATTTTATTTTGTTGCGGCGGTTCATAATAAGCTACTGAATAGAATATTTTTAAAAAACTCGTTGATTTTAGCCATGTTTGTCGACTTTGAAAATTTTGCCAGTTTTGACGCTATAAATAACTTGAAACTATCCGAATAGTACGGCCTCATCATCCTATTAATTTTTTATCCATTTTTGCAAACTTAATTTTTTGGAGTGTTCGTAGCGGTTTCGTAGCACTTCGTAGCACCTTCGTAGCACTTTCGTTTCACTTTTTTCCAAATGAAATTTTTTGTTATTTTATTTTGTTGCGGCGGTTCATAATAGGCTACTGAATAGAATATATTTTTTAAATTCGTTGATTTTAGCCATGTTTGTCGACTTTGAAATTTTTGCCAGTTTTGACGCTACAAATAACTTGAAACTATCCGAATAGTACGGCCTTATCATCCTATTCATTTTTTATCCATTTTTGCAAACTTAATTTTTTGGAGTTTTCGTAGCGGTTTCGTAGCACTTCGTAGCACCTTCGTAGCACTTTCGTAGCACTTTTTTCCAAATGTATTTTTTTGTTATTTTATTTTGTTGCGGCGGTTCATAATAAGCTACTGAATAGAATATTTTTAAAAAATTCGTTGGTTTTAGCCATGTTTGTCGACTTTGAAATTTTTGCCAGTTTTGACGCTACAAATAACTTGAAACTATCCGAATAGTACGGCCTCATCATCCTATTCATTTTTTATCCATTTTTGCAAACTTAATTTTTTGGAGTGTTCGTAGCGGTTTCGTAGCACTTCGTAGCACCTTCGTAGCACTTTCGTAGCACTTTCGTAGCACTTTTTTCCAAATGAATTTTTTTGTTATTTTATTTTGTTACGGCGGTTCATAGTAGGCTACTGAATAGAATATTTTTAAAAAACTCGTTGATTTTAGCCATGTTTGTCGACTTTGAAATTTTTGCCAGTTTTGACGCTACAAATAACTTGAAACTATCCGAATAGTACGGCCTCATCATCCTATTCATTTTTTATCCATTTTTGCAAACTTAATTTTTTGGAGTGTTCGTAGCGGTTTCGTAGCACTTCGTAGCACTTTCGTTTCACTTTTTTCCAAATGAAATTTTTTGTTATTTTATTTTGTTGCGGCGGTTCATAATAGGCTACTGAATAGAATATTTTTTTTAAATTCGTTGATTTTAGCCATGTTTGTCGACTTTGAAATTTTTGCCAGTTTTGACGCTAAAAATAACTTGAAACTATCCGAATAGTACGGCCTCATCATCCTATTCATTTTTTATCCATTTTTGCAAACCTAATTTTTTGGAGTGTTCGTAGCGGTTTCCTAGCACTTCGTAGCACCTTCGTAGCACTTTCGTTTCACTTTTTTCCAAATGAAATTTTTTGTTATTTTATTTTGTTGCGGCGGTTCATAATAGGCTACTGAATAGAATATATTTTTTAAATTCGTTGATTTTAGCCATGTTTGTCGACTTTGAAATTTTTGCCAGTTTTGACGCTACAAATAACTTGAAACTATCCGAATAGTACGGCCTCATCATCCTATTCATTTTTTATCCATTTTTGCAAACTTAATTTTTTGGAGTTTTTTGTAGCGGTTTCGTAGCACTTCGTAGCACCTTCGTAGCACTTTCGTAGCACTTTTTTCCAAATGATTTTTTTTGTTATTTTATTTTGTTGCGGCAGTTCATAATAAGCTACTGAATAGAATATTTTTAAAAAATTCGTTGGTTTTAGCCATGTTTGTCGACTTTGAAATTTTTGCCAGTTTTGACGCTACAAATAACTTGAAACTATCCGAATAGTACGGCCTCATCATCTTATTCATTTTTTATCCATTTTTGCAAACTTAATTTTTTGGAGTGTTCGTAGCGGTTTCGTAGCACTTCGTAGCACCTTCGTAGCACTTTCGTAGCACTTTCGTAGCACTTTTTTCCAAATGAATTTTTTTGTTATTTTATTTTGTAATGGCGGTTCATAATAGGCTACTGAATAGAATATTTTTAAAAAACTCGTTGATTTTAGCCATGTTTGTCGACTTTGAAATTTTTGCCAGTTTTGACGCTACAAATAACTTGAAACTATCCGAATAGTACGGCCTCGTCATCCTATTCATTTTTTATCCATTTTTGCAAACTTAATTTTTTGGAGTGTTCGTAGCGGTTTCGTAGCACTTCGTAGCACCTTCGTAGCACTTTCGTAGCACTTTTTTCCAAATGAAATTTTTTGTTATTTTATTTTGTTACGGCGGTTCATAATAGGCTACTGAATAGAATATTTTTAAAAAACTCGTTGATTTTAGCCATGTTTGTCGACTTTGAAATTTTTGCCAGTTTTGACGCTACAAATAACTTGAAACTATCCGAATAGTACGGCCTCGTCATCCTATTCATTTTTTATCCATTTTTGCAAACTTAATTTTTTGGAGTGTTCGTAGCGGTTTCGTAGCACTTCGTAGCACCTTCGTAGCACTTTCGTAGCACTTTTTTCCAAATGAAATTTTTTGTTATTTTATTTTGTTACGGCGGTTCATAATAGGCTACTGAATAGAATATATTTTTTAAATTAGTTGATTTTAGCCATGTTTGTCGACTTTGAAAATTTTGCCAGTTTTGACGCTACAAATAACTTGAAACTATCCGAATAGTACGGCCTTATCATCCTATTCATTTTTTATCCATTTTTGCAAACTTAATTTTTTGGAGTGTTCGTAGCGGTTTCGTAGCACTTCGTTCGTAGCACCTTCGTAGCACTTTCTTAGCACTTTTTTCCAAATGAAATATTTTGTTATTTTATTTTGTTGCGGCGGTTCATAATAAGCTACTGAATAGATAATATTTTTTTTATTCGTTGATTTTAGCCATGTTTGTCGACTTTGAAATTTTTGCCAGTTTTGACGCTACAAATAACTTGAAACCGCTTGCCGTGTGGCACCGGCATAGAATAGTGTCACTCCCTCTCTTCCCGTGGGGGTCGTAGAAAGCGACCGAGGGATAACTACCAGAGGATGGGCAGCAGCGTCCTTCTGTGTATTTAAGACCACACTGTTGATCGCCAACCCGCATGCCAAGCGTGGCAATTATGGCAATATCCCCCCTATGGATTACACAACTAAGAAAAGGCCCCTAGTCCCCGGCAGCCCCGCTGTTCCCAGCCCTGGTAACAGCTGCGGTAACGGTGGGGCATGGGGTGCTAAGAATCCCCGGGCGGCTCGTTGTCACCAACACCGACGACCTTTGGCCCTGGCAACATACAATAATCGCACACTGCGGACCGATGAAAAGATTCTCGAACTGGAGGAAGAATTGAGCAGGATTAAGTGGGACATCCTAGGATTATCTGAAGTCCGAAGAGAGGGAGAGGACTCGATAATCCTTAAATCCGGCAACCTGCTCTTTTTCCGGGAGGGCGAAGATCTGTCCCAAGGTGGTGTCGGGTTTTTGGTCCACAAGTCCCTTGTGAACAACGTGATCAAGGTCGAGAGTGTGTCGGCAAGGGTAGTATACCTTATACTCAGAATTACCAAAAGGTATTCGTTGAAGGTCATACAGGTATACGCGCCTACTTCGGCACACCCCGATATTGAGGTCGAGGAAATGTATGAGGACATCTCAACAGCCATACATACTTCCGAGTCTCATTTCACTGTTGTCATGGGGGACTTCAACGCGAAGCTGGGCAAACGAATCGGGAATGAGCTAAGAGTGGGGTTATTTGGAGTCGGAGACCGAAATCCCCGGGGCCAGCTGCTGGTGGACTTCATGGAGAAGGAAGGACTCTACATGATGAATTCCTTCTTCAAGAAGTCGGAACACCGCAAATGGACCTGGGTTAGTCCCGACGGTAAGACTAAAAATGAGATAGACTTCATCTTGTCGACGAGAAGACAAATATTCAATGATGTCTCTGTGATCAACTCAGTAAAAACTGGGAGCGATCACCGACTAGTCAGAGGCTCATTGAATATCAATGTCAGACTCGAAAGATCTCGCTTGATGAAGTCTACGCTCCGTCCGTTGCCAATCCAAATCCAAAACCCCGAACACTTTCAGCTCGAATTGCAAAACCGCTTTGAATGCCTAGCAGAATGCGAGGGAGTGGACCAATACAATGACAGGTTCGTGGAAGCTGTCCGTACAGCGGGGTCCAAGTTCTTTAAGACCCGACGCTCAAATAGAACCAAAAAGATTTCAGATTCCACGCTCAGGTTCATAGAAGAAAGACGGAAAATGGTTCTGCAGTCTGCAGATGATGTTTCCTGCTATCGGCGGCTCAATAGACAGATCTCAAAGTCTCTGACTCGCGACATTCGCCAATTTAATACAGATCGTATTAAGGAGGCCATTGAGCGTAACAAAGGCTCTAAAGTGTTCGCAAGAGATCTGTCTATGGGGCAAAGCCAACTGACGAAGCTGAAGACTTCGGACGGTAGAACCGTGTCTTCTAAGCCTGAGCTACTGGAGGAAATCGAGGGGTTCTATGGACAGCTGTACACGACAACACGGACACCTGTCAGCCAAGCAGCAACTGACCCCAGAGCTAGGCTAACCCGACACTACACCGAAGACATCCCGGACGTCAGCCTGTACGAGATTAGGATGGCTCTCAAACAGTTAAAGAACAATAAGGCGCCGGGTGATGACGGAATAACTGCTGAGCTTCTGAAGGCAGGTGGTACACCGGTCTTGAAAGCCCTTCAGAAACTGTTCAATTCCGTCATCCTCGAAGGTACAACGCCGCAGGCGTGGCTCAGAAGCGTGGTGGTCCTCTTCTTTAAAAAGGGTGATAAAACCCTTTTGAAGAACTACAGACCCATCTCGCTTCTGAGCCATATCTACAAATTGTTTTCGAGAGTCATCACGAATCGTCTCGCGCGCAGGTTCGACGACTTCCAGCCTCCCGAACAAACCGGTTTCCGAAAGGGCTTTAGTACCATAGACCACATCCACACGCTGCGGCAGGTTATACAGAAGACCGAAGAGTATAACCAGCCACTATGCTTAGCGTTCGTGGACTATGAGAAAGCCTTCGATTCGATCGAGACTTGGGCAGTGCTGCAGTCTCTTCAGAGGTGCCAAATTGACTACCGGTATATCGAGGTGCTGAAGTGTTTGTACGATAATGCCACCATGTCTGTCCGGCTCCAGGATCAGAACTCCAGACCAATCCAACTGCAGCGGGGTGTGAGACAGGGAGACGTTATTTCTCCGAAACTGTTCACCGCTGCAATGGAGGATGTCTTTAAGCTTCTGAACTGGAAAGGACATGGCATCAATATCAATGGCGAGTACATTTCTCACCTTCGGTTTGCCGACGATATCGTGGTCATGGCTGAGACCTTGGAGGACCTCGGCACAATGCTCGATGACCTCAATAGAGTTTCCCAACAAGTGGGTCTGAAGATGAACATGGAGAAGACAAAAGTCATGTCGAACGCCCATGTAGTACCCACTCCAATAAAAGTTGGGGACTCCGCTCTCGAAGTTGTAGACCGTTACGTCTACCTGGGACAAACAGTCCAGCTAGGTAGATCGAACTTCGAGAAGGAGGTCAATCGTCGAATCCAACTTGGATGGGCAGCGTTCGGGAAGCTGCGCAATATCTTTTCGTCCCAAATACCGCAGTGTCTTAAGTCTAAAGTCTTTGACCAATGTGTGTTGCCAGTGATGACTTACGGATCTGAGACGTGGTCGCTAACGATGGGCCTCATAAGAAAGCTCAAAGTCACCCAAAGAGCGATGGAGAGGGCTATGCTTGGAGTTTCCTTGCGTGATCGAATCAGGAATGATGAGATCCGCAGGCGAACCAGAGTCACCAACATAGCCCGAAGAATCGCTAAACTTAAGTGGCAATGGGCTGGGCACATTGCACGTAGAACCGACGGCCGTTGGGGCAGAAAGGTTCTTGAATGGCGACCGCGCGCCGGAAGACGTAGTGTGGGCAGGCCCCCCACGAGGTGGACCGACGATCTGGTGAGGGTCGCGGGAAGCCGCTGGATGCGGGCAGCGCAGGACCGATCATTGTGGAGATCCTTGAAAGAGGCCTTTGTCCAGCAGTGGACGTCTTTCGGCTGAGATGATGATGATGATGAAATAACTTGAAACCATCCGAATAGTACGGCCTCATCATCCTATTCATTTTTTATCCATATTTGCAAACTTAATTTTTGGAGTGTTCGTAGCGGTTTCATAGCACTTCATAGCACCTTCGTAGCACTTTCGTAGCACTTTCGTAGCACTTTTTTCCAAATGAAATTTTTTGTTATTTTATTTTGTTACAGCGGTTCATAATAGGCTACAGAATAGAATATTTTTAAAAACTCGTTGATTTTAGCCATGTTTGTCGACTTTGAAATTTTTGCCAGTTTTGACGCTACAAATAACTTGAAACTATCCGAATAGTACGGCCTCATCATCCTATTCATTTTTTATCCATTTTTGCAAACTTAATTTTTTGGAGTGTTCGTAGCGGTTTCGTAGCACTTCGTTCGTAGCACCTTCGTAGCACTTTCTTAGCACTTTTTTCCAAATGAAATATTTTGTTATTTTATTTTGTTGCGGCGGTTCATAATAAGCTACTGAATAGATAATATTTTTTTTATTCGTTGATTTTAGCCATGTTTGTCGACTTTGAAATTTTTGCTACGGCGGTTCATAATAGGCTACTGAATAAAATATTTTTTTTAATTCGTTGATTTTAGCCATGTTTGTCGACTTTGAAATTTTGGCCAGTTTTGACGCTACAAATAACTTGAAACTATCCGAATAGTACGGCCTCATCATCCTATTCATTTTTTATCCATTTTTGCAAACTTAATTTTTTGGAGTGTTCGTAGCGGTTTCGTAGCACTTCGTAGCACCTTCGTAGCACTTTTTTCCAAATGAAATTTTTTGTTATTTTATTTTGTTACGGCGCTTCATAATAGGCTACTGAATAGAATATTTTTTTTAAATTCGTTGATTTTAGCCATGTTTGTCGACTTTGAAATTTTTGCCAGTTTTGACGCTACAAATAACTTGAAACTATCCGAATAGTACGGCCTCATCATCCTATTCATTTTTTATCCATTTTTGCAAACTTAATTTTTTGGAGTGTTCGTAGCGGTTTCGTAGCACTTCGTAGCACCTTCGTAGCACTTTCGTTTCACTTTTTTCCAAATGAAATTTTTTGTTATTTTATTTTGTTGCGGCGGTTCATAATAGGCAACTGAATAGAATATTTTTTTTAAATTCGTTGATTTTAGCCATGTTTGTCGACTTTGAAATTTTTGCCAGTTTTGACGCTACAAATAACTTAAAACTATCCGAATAGTACGGCCTCATCATCCTATTCATTTTTTATCCATTTTTGCAAACTTAATTTTTTGGAGTGTTCGTAGCGGTTTCCTAGCACTTCGTAGCACCTTCGTAGCACTTTCGTTTCACTTTTTTCCAAATGAAATTTTTTGTTATTTTATTTTGTTGCGGCGGTTCATAATAGGCTACTGAATAGAATATTTTTTTAAAATTCGTTGATTTTAGCCATGTTTGTCCTTTGACATTTTTGCCAGTTTTGACGCTACAAATAACTTGAAACTATCCGAATAGTACGGCCTTATCATCCTATTCATTTTTTATCCATTTTTGCAAACTTAATTTTTTGGAGTTTTCGTAGCGGTTTCGTAGCACTTCGTAGCACCTTCGTAGCACTTTCGTAGCACTTTTTTCCAAATGTTTTTTTTTTGTTATTTTATTTTGTTGCGGCGGTTCATAATAAGCTACTGAATAGAATATTTTTAAAAAATTCGTTGGTTTTAGCCATGTTTGTCGACTTTGAAATTTTTGCCAGTTTTGACGCTACAAATAACTTGAAACTATCCGAATAGTACGGCCTCATCATCCTATTCATTTTTTATCCATTTTTGCAAACTTAATTTTTTGGAGTGTTCGTAGCGGTTTCGTAGCACTTCGTAGCACCTTCGTAGCACTTTCGTAGCACTTTCGTAGCAATTTTTTCCAAATGAATTTTTTTGTTATTTTATTTTGTAATGGCGGTTCATAATAGGCTACTGAATAGAATATTTTTAAAAAACTCGTTGATTTTAGCCATGTTTGTCGACTTTGAAATTTTTGCCAGTTTTGACGCTACAAATAACTTGAAACTATCCGAATAGTACGGCCTCATCATCCTATTCATTTTTTATCCATTTTTGCAAACTTAATTTTTTGGAGTGTTCGTAGCGGTTTCGTAGCACCTTCGTAGCACTTTCGTAGCACTTTTTTCCAAATGAAATTTTTTGTTATTTTATTTTGTTACGGCGGTTCATAATAGGCTACTGAATAGAATATATTTTTTAAATTAGTTGATTTTAGCCATGTTTGTCGACTTTGAAATTTTTGCCAGTTTTGACGCTACAAATAACTTGAAACTATCCGAATAGTACGGCCTCATCATCCTATTCATTTTTTATCCATTTTTGCAAACTTAATTTTTTGGAGTGTTCGTAGCGGTTTCGTAGCACTTCGTAGCACCTTCGAAGCACTTTCGTAGCACTTTTTTCCAAATGAAATATTTTGTTATTTTATTTTGTTGCGGCGGTTCATAATAGGCTACTGAATAGAATATATTTTTTAAATTCGTTGATTTTAGCCATGTTTGTCGACTTTGAAATTTTTGCCAGTTTTGACGCTACAAATAACTTGAAACTATCCGAATTATACGGCCTCATCATCCTATTCATTTTTTATCCATTTTGGCAAACTTAATTTTTTGGAGTGTTCGTAGCGGTTTCGTAGCACTTCGTAGCACCTTTGTAGCACTTTCGTAGCACTTTTTTCCAAAGAATTTTTTTGTTATTTTATTTTGTTGCGGCGGTTCATAATAGGCTACTGAATAGAATATATTTTTTTAATTCGTTGATTTAAGCCTTGTTTGTCGACTTTGAAATTTTTGCCAGTTTTGACGCTACAAATAACTTGAAACTATCCGAATAGTACGGCCTAATCATCCTATTCATTTTTTATCAATTTTTGCAAACTTAATTTTTTGGAGTGTTCGTAGCGGTTTCGTAGCACTTCGTAGCACCTTTGTAGCACTTTCGTAGCACTTTTTTCCAAAGAATTTTTTTGTTATTTTATTTTGTTGCGGCGGTTCATAATAGGCTACTGAATAGAATATTTTTTTTTAATTCGTTGATTTAAGCCTTGTTTGTCGACTTTGAAATTTTTGCCAGTTTTGACGCTACAAATAACTTGAAACTATCCGAATAGTACGGCCTCATCATCCTATTCATTTTTTATCCATTTTTGCAAACTTAATTTTTTGGAGTGTTCGTAGCGGTTTCGTAGCACTTCGTAGCACCTTCGTAGCACTTTCGTTTCACTTTTTTCCAAATAAAATTTTTTGTTATTTTATTTTGTTGCGGCGGTTCATAATAGGCTACTGAATAGAATATTTTTTTTAAATTCGTTGATTTTAGCCATGTTTGTCGACTTTGAAATTTTTGCCAGTTTTGACGCTACAAATAACTTAAAACTATCCGAATAGTACGGCCTCATCATCCTATTCATTTTTTATCCATATTTGCAAACTTAATTTTTGGAGTGTTCGAAGCGGTTTCGTAGCACTTCGTAGCACTTTCGTAGCACTTTTTTCCAAATGAAATTTTTTGTTATTTTATTTTGTTGCGGCGGTTCATAATAAGCTACTGAATAGAATTTTTTTTTTTTAATTCGTTGATTTTAGCCATGTTTGTCGACTTTGAAATTTTTGCCAGTTTTGACGCTACAAATAACTTGAAACCATCCGAATAGTACGGCCTCATCATCCTATTCATTTTTTATCCATATTTGCAAACTTAATTTTTGGAGTGTTCGTAGCGGTTTCATAGCACTTCGTAGCACCTTCGTAGCACTTTCGTAGCACTTTCGTAGCACTTTTTTCCAAATGAAATTTTTTGTTATTTTATTTTGTTACGGCGGTTCATAATAGGCTACAGAATATAATATTTTTAAAAAACTCGTTGATTTTAGCCATGTTTGTCGACTTTGAAATTTTTGCCAGTTTTGACGCTACAAATAACTTAAAACTATCCGAATAGTACGGCCAGGGGGGTTCCACTCGTGAGAATAGGTATGACGGGCGAAATATCGCCCCGGCCGATGAAAGGCAGGGCTAGCTACATCAGTACGCGAACAGTCGCCGGGCGCGCGTGACGCGTCGTTATTACGCGCCGCTCCGCTCGCTCGAATTAAAATAACTTCACAACAACACGACAAATGCTGATGTGTTTATGGATGCAAAAATAAAAGGAAAAGGACTGGATCGGATGTCTTTTTTAGATCTCTTTTCTTGTCCTTATAATTTTCTCTGACAAACCTACAGTAACATTATGACGTATTTTCATAAACTAAAGTACTTACCTACCTACTGACGAGTAAATATAGTTTGCAAACATTATAATACGAGTAATACTATTACTTAGTAAATAATAGTAGCATTGGTTTATTTGAACCATCATTTGTTTGAGTAAAAGGTAGGTACCTTATAGGTTAATAAATCAGATGTTTTATTTTCTCAAAGACGACAGCCCTAAAGGTGTTAGTAGGGTGGCAAAAGAGATAGCGCAACGCGAGAGAAAGAGATGCAGCAACTTCGTTTTTTCGCCTAGCGCCGTGCGATCTGAATTGCACTTTATTATAACAGAGATAGGGTTGCAATTTATTTGAATTATGTCGCCTAGTGGAGCTTCTGTAGGGACTACTATTTGGTATTCTGTGGTACGGCCTCATCATCCTATTCATTTTTTATCCATTTTTGCAAACTTAATTTTTTGGAGTGTTCGTAGCGGTTTCGTAGCACTTCGTAGCACTTCGTAGCACCTTCGTAGCACTTTCGTAGCACTTTTTTCCAAATGAAATATTTTGTTATTTTATTTTGTTGCGGCGGTTCATAATAAGCTACTGAATAGAATATTTTTTTTAAATTCGTTGATTTTAGCCATGTTTGTCGACTTTGAAATTTTTGCCAGTTTTGACGCTACAAATAACTTGAAACTATCCGAATAGTACGGCCTCATCATCCTATTCATTTTTTATCCATTTTTGCAAACTTAATTTTTTGGAGTGTTCGTAGCGGTTTCGTAGCACTTCGTAGCACCTTCGTAGCACTTTCGTAGCACTTTTTTCCAAATGAATTTTTTTGTTATTTTATTTTGTAATGGCGGTTCATAATTGGCTACTGAATAGAATATATTTTTTTAATTCGTTGATTTAAGCCTTGTTTGTCGACTTTGAAATTTTTGCCAGTTTTGACGCTACAAATAACTTGAAACTATCCGAATAGTACGGCCTCATCATCCTATTTATTTTTTATTTATTTTTGCAAACTTAATTTTTTGGAGTTTTCGTAGCGGTTTCGTAGCACTTCGTAGCACCTTCGTAGCACTTTCGTAGCACTTTTTTCCAAATGAATTTTTTTGTTATTTTATTTTGTTGCGGCGGTTCATAATAAGCTACTGAATAGAATATTTTTAAAAAATTCGTTGGTTTTAGCCATGTTTGTCGACTTTGAAATTTTTGCCAGTTTTGACGCTACAAATAACTTGAAACTATCCGAATAGTACGGCCTCATCATCCTATTCATTTTTTATCCATTTTTGCAAACTTAATTTTTTGGAGTGTTCGTAGCGGTTTCGTAGCACTTCGTAGCACCTTCGTAGCACTTTCGTAGCACTTTTTTCCAAATGAATTTTTTTTGTTATTTTATTTTGTAATGGCGGTTCATAATAGGCTACTGAATAGAATATTTTTAAAAAACTCGTTGATTTTAGCCATGTTTGTCGACTTTGAAAATTTTGCCAGTTTTGACGCTATAAATAACTTGAAACTATCCGAATAGTACGGCCTCATCATCCTATTAATTTTTTATCCATTTTTGCAAACTTAATTTTTTGGAGTGTTCGTAGCGGTTTCGTAGCACTTTTTTCCAAATGAAATTTTTTGTTATTTTATTTTGTTACGGCGGTTCATAATAGGCTACTGAATAAAATATTTTTTTTTAATTCGTTGATTTTAGCCATGTTTGTCGACTTTGAAATTTTTGCCAGTTTTGACGCTACAAATAACTTGAAACTATCCGAATAGTACGGCCTCATCATCCTATTCATTTTTTATCCATTTTTGCAAACTTAATTTTTTGGAGTGTTCGTAGCGGTTTCGTAGCACTTCGTAGCACCTTCGTAGCACTTTCGTAGCACTTTCGTAGCAATTTTTTCCAAATGAATTTTTTTGTTATTTTATTTTGTAATGGCGGTTCATAATAGGCTACTGAATAGAATATTTTTAAAAAACTCGTTGATTTTAGCCATGTTTGTCGACTTTGAAATTTTTGCCAGTTTTGACGCTACAAATAACTTGAAACTATCCGAATAGTACGGCCTCATCATCCTATTCATTTTTTATCCATTTTTGCAAACTTAATTTTTTGGAGTGTTCGTAGCGGTTTCGTAGCACCTTCGTAGCACTTTCGTAGCACTTTTTTCCAAATGAAATTTTTTGTTATTTTATTTTGTTACGGCGGTTCATAATAGGCTACTGAATAGAATATATTTTTTAAATTAGTTGATTTTAGCCATGTTTGTCGACTTTGAAATTTTTGCCAGTTTTGACGCTACAAATAACTTGAAACTATCCGAATAGTACGGCCTCATCATCCTATTCATTTTTTATCCATTTTTGCAAACTTAATTTTTTGGAGTGTTCGTAGCGGTTTCGTAGCACTTCGTAGCACCTTCGAAGCACTTTCGTAGCACTTTTTTCCAAATGAAATATTTTGTTATTTTATTTTGTTGCGGCGGTTCATAATAGGCTACTGAATAGAATATATTTTTTAAATTCGTTGATTTTAGCCATGTTTGTCGACTTTGAAATTTTTGCCAGTTTTGACGCTACAAATAACTTGAAACTATCCGAATTATACGGCCTCATCATCCTATTCATTTTTTATCCATTTTGGCAAACTTAATTTTTTGGAGTGTTCGTAGCGGTTTCGTAGCACTTCGTAGCACCTTCGTAGCACTTTCGTAGCACTTTTTTCCAAAGAATTTTTTTGTTATTTTATTTTGTTGCGGCGGTTCATAATAGGCTACTGAATAGAATATATTTTTTTAATTCGTTGATTTAAGCCTTGTTTGTCGACTTTGAAATTTTTGCCAGTTTTGACGCTACAAATAACTTGAAACTATCCGAATAGTACGGCCTAATCATCCTATTCATTTTTTATCAATTTTTGCAAACTTAATTTTTTGGAGTGTTCGTAGCGGTTTCGTAGCACTTCGTAGCACCTTTGTAGCACTTTCGTAGCACTTTTTTCCAAAGAATTTTTTTGTTATTTTATTTTGTTGCGGCGGTTCATAATAGGCTACTGAATAGAATATTTTTTTTTAATTCGTTGATTTAAGCCTTGTTTGTCGACTTTGAAATTTTTGCCAGTTTTGACGCTACAAATAACTTGAAACTATCCGAATAGTACGGCCTCATCATCCTATTCATTTTTTATCCATTTTTGCAAACTTAATTTTTTGGAGTGTTCGTAGCGGTTTCGTAGCACTTCGTAGCACTTTCGTTTCACTTTTTTCCAAATGAAATTTTTTGTTATTTTATTTTGTTGCGGCGGTTCATAATAGGCTACTGAATAGAATATTTTTAAAAAACTCGTTGATTTTAGCCATGTTTGTCGACTTTGAAATTTTTGCCAGTTTTGACGCTACAAATAACTTGAAACTATCCGAATAGTACGGCCTCATCATCCTATTCATTTTTTATCCATTTTTGCAAACTTAATTTTTTGGAGTGTTCGTAGCGGTTTCGTAGCACTTCGTTCGTAGCACCTTCGTAGCACTTTCTTAGCACTTTTTTCCAAATGAAATATTTTGTTATTTTATTTTGTTGCGGCGGTTCATAATAAGCTACTGAATAGATAATATTTTTTTTATTCGTTGATTTTAGCCATGTTTGTCGACTTTGAAATTTTTGCTACGGCGGTTCATAATAGGCTACTGAATAAAATATTTTTTTTAATTCGTTGATTTTAGCCATGTTTGTCGACTTTGAAATTTTTGCCAGTTTTGACGCTACAAATAACTTGAAACTATCCGAATAGTACGGCCTCATCATCCTATTCATTTTTTATCCATTTTTGCAAACTTAATTTTTTGGAGTGTTCGTAGCGGTTTCGTAGCACTTCGTAGCACCTTCGTAGCACTTTTTTCCAAATGAAATTTTTTGTTATTTTATTTTGTTACGGCGCTTCATAATAGGCTACTGAATAGAATATTTTTTTTAAATTCGTTGATTTTAGCCATGTTTGTCGACTTTGAAATTTTTGCCAGTTTTGACGCTACAAATAACTTGAAACTATCCGAATAGTACGGCCTCATCATCCTATTCATTTTTTATCCATTTTTGCAAACTTAATTTTTTGGAGTGTTCGTAGCGGTTTCGTAGCACTTCGTATCACCTTCGTAGCACTTTCGTTTCACTTTTTTCCAAATGAAATTTTTTGTTATTTTATTTTGTTGCGGCGGTTCATAATAGGCAACTGAATAGAATATATTTTTTAAATTCGTTGATTTTAGCCATGTTTGTCGACTTTGAAATTTTTGCCAGTTTTGACGCTACAAATAACTTAAAACTATCCGAATAGTACGGCCTCATCATCCTATTCATTTTTTATCCATTTTTGCTAACTTAATTTTTTGGAGTGTTCGTAGCGGTTTCCTAGCACTTCGTAGCACCTTCGTAGCACTTTCGTTTCACTTTTTTCCAAATGAAATTTTTTGTTATTTTATTTTGTTGCGGCGGTTCATAATAGGCTACTGAATAGAATATTTTTTTAAAATTCGTTGATTTTAGCCATGTTTGTCCTTTGAAATTTTTGCCAGTTTTGACGCTACAAATAACTTGAAACTATCCGAATAGTACGGCCTTATCATCCTATTCATTTTTTATCCATTTTTGCAAACTTAATTTTTTGGAGTTTTCGTAGCGGTTTCGTAGCACTTCGTAGCACCTTCGTAGCACTTTCGTAGCACTTTTTTCCAAATGATTTTTTTTGTTATTTTATTTTGTTGCGGCGGTTCATAATAAGCTACTGAATAGAATATTTTTAAAAAATTCGTTGGTTTTAGCCATGTTTGTCGACTTTGAAATTTTTGCCAGTTTTGACGCTACAAATAACTTGAAACTATCCGAATAGTACGGCCTCATCATCCTATTCATTTTTTATCCATTTTTGCAAACTTAATTTTTTGGAGTGTTCGTAGCGGTTTCGTAGCACTTCGTAGCACCTTCGTAGCACTTTCGTAGCACTTTCGTAGCAATTTTTTCCAAATGAATTTTTTTGTTATTTTATTTTGTAATGGCGGTTCATAATAGGCTACTGAATAGAATATTTTTAAAAAACTCGTTGATTTTAGCCATGTTTGTCGACTTTGAAATTTTTGCCAGTTTTGACGCTACAAATAACTTGAAACTATCCGAATAGTACGGCCTCATCATCCTATTCATTTTTTATCCATTTTTGCAAACTTAATTTTTTGGAGTGTTCGTAGCGGTTTCGTAGCACCTTCGTAGCACTTTCGTAGCACTTTTTTCCAAATGAAATTTTTTGTTATTTTATTTTGTTACGGCGGTTCATAATAGGCTACTGAATAGAATATATTTTTTAAATTAGTTGATTTTAGCCATGTTTGTCGACTTTGAAATTTTTGCCAGTTTTGACGCTACAAATAACTTGAAACTATCCGAATAGTACGGCCTCATCATCCTATTCATTTTTTATCCAATTTTGCAAACTTAATTTTTTGGAGTGTTCGTAGCGGTTTCGTAGCACTTCGTAGCACCTTCGAAGCACTTTCGTAGCACTTTTTTCCAAATGAAATATTTTGTTATTTTATTTTGTTGCGGCGGTTCATAATAGGCTACTGAATAGAATATATTTTTTAAATTCGTTGATTTTAGCCATGTTTGTCGACTTTGAAATTTTTGCCAGTTTTGACGCTACAAATAACTTGAAACTATCCGAATTATACGGCCTCATCATCCTATTCATTTTTTATCCATTTTGGCAAACTTAATTTTTTGGAGTGTTCGTAGCGGTTTCATAGCACTTCGTAGCACCTTTGTAGCACTTTCGTAGCACTTTTTTCCAAAGAATTTTTTTGTTATTTTATTTTGTTGCGGCGGTTCATAATAGGCTACTGAATAGAATATTTTTTTTTAATTCGTTGATTTAAGCCTTGTTTGTCGACTTTGAAATTTTTGCCAGTTTTGACGCTACAAATAACTTGAAACTATCCGAATAGTACGGCCTCATCATCCTATTCATTTTTTATCAATTTTTGCAAACTTAATTTTTTGGAGTGTTTGTAGCGGTTTCGTAGCACTTCGTAGCACCTTCGTAGCACTTTCATTTCACTTTTTTCCAAATGAAATTTTTTGTTATTTTATTTTGTTGCGGCGGTTCATAATAGGCTACTGAATAGAATATATTTTTAAATTCGTAGATTTTAGCCATGTTTGTCGACTTTGAAATTTTTGCCAGTTTTGACGCTACAAATAACTTGAAACTATCCGAATAGTACGGCCTCATCATCCTATTCATTTTTTATCCATTTTTGCAAACTTAATTTTTTGGAGTGTTCGTAGCGGTTTCGTAGCACTTCGTAGCACTTTCGTTTCACTTTTTTCCAAATGAAATTTTTTGTTATTTTATTTTGTTGCGGCGGTTCATAATAGGCTACTGAATAGAATATATTTTTTAAATTCGTTGATTTTAGCCATGTTTGTCGACTGAAATTTTTGCCAGTTTTGACGCTACAAATAATTTGAAACTATCCGAATAGTACGGCCTCATCGTCCTATTCATTTTTTATCCATTTTTGCAAACTTAATTTTTTGGAGTTTTCGTAGCGGTTTCGTAGCACTTCGTAGCACCTTCGTAGCACTTTCGTAGCACTTTTTTCCAAATGATTTTTTTTGTTATTTTATTTTGTTGCGGCGGTTCATAATAAGCTACTGAATAGAATATTTTTAAAAAATTCGTTGGTTTTAGCCATGTTTGTCGACTTTGAAATTTTTGCCAGTTTTGACGCTACAAATAACTTGAAACTATCCGAATAGTACGGCCTCATCATCCTATTCATTTTTTATCCATTTTTGCAAACTTAATTTTTTGGAGTGTTCGTAGCGGTTTCGTAGCACTTCGTAGCACCTTCGTAGCACTTTCGTTTCACTTTTTTCCAAATGAAATTTTTTGTTATTTTATTTTGTTGCGGCGGTTCATAATAGGCTACTGAATAGAATATATTTTTTAAATTCGTTGATTTTAGCCATGTTTGTCGACTTTGAAATTTTTGCCAGATTTGACGCTACAAATAACTTGAAACTATCCGAATAGTACGGCCTCATCATCCTATTCATTTTTTATCCATTTTTGCAAACTAAATTTTTTGGAGTTTTCGTAGCGGTTTCGTAGCACTTCGTAGCACCTTCGTAGCACTTTCGTAGCACTTTTTTCCAAATGAATTTTTTTGTTATTTTATTTTGTTGCGGCGCTTCATAATAAGCTACTGAATAGAATATTTTAAAAAAAATCGTTGGTTTTAGCCATGTTTGTCGACTTTATAGCCATGTTTGTAGGTTAGGTTAGGTTAGGTTAGGTTAGGTTCCCCCCCGATCCCCCCCGATGGTTGCTCGCCTTGTCGTGGCGGGGGGGCTCTAGTAACCGTGGTTTGTACGCCCACGGTGAAGCGAAGAGGCAACCAGGCCGGCCTGTTTGGAGCCAGGCTGGCCCGAGGAGGGCGCTCCCGGCGGACTGAAGAAGTCCGCTGCGGACGCGCTAGGAGGTGGGACCGCGGGAGAAGAGGAGTGCCGGTATTACGGTGCGCCGTTCTCCCTATCTCTCGCGGCCGTGGCGAGATCACAGGGGGTAGGGATGGGCGGTATCTCTATCCCCTGCGAGCTGGCGAGACCGTTCCCTCTGAACGGCACTGGTGGGGCCGCGGAGGGTGGGGAGGGATCGTCTCTCTATCCCCCTGCGGGCTTGCGGGGCCGTTCCTTGGGAACGACACTGGTGGGGCCGCAGAGGAGGAGGCATGCCGGTATAATGGTGCGCCGCTTGCCCTATCCTCTGCGGCCGAGGTGTGGTCGGTGGCAGAGCCACAGATCTGATCTGCCACATGGCCTCCCAGCGGCAGACTCTCGATGGGGTCTGCAGCAGTATTGGTGGAGTGGAGGCCGAGGAGGAGGATGTGATCTGCGTCGTGTTCCTCGCAGATCACGTCGTGTAGGAGATCGGGGTGGGAGGAGCTAGCGTGTCGCTCCTCCCAACCCGAGACGTGGAGGGTCCGCGCGAGCGGACAGCACCGGCGGGTTCGCGGAGGAATGCGAAAGCGTACCCGTGTTCCCGCCCTAATGGTGCCAGGTGGAACACCGCGGGGTTTAGTGGGTATACCCCGTCCTTCTCAGGGCGGAGCAGTGCCCTTTTCAGGGCGCCGGGAGTCCCACACATCGTGCGTAACGCATTCCCCGCGTCAAAAAAAAAAAAAAAAAAGGTTCCCCCCCGATGGTTGCTCGCCTTGTCGTGGCGGGGGGGCTCTAGTAACCGTGGTTGTGGAAGTCCACGGTGAAGCGAAGAGGCAACCTGGGCCGGCCTGTTCGGAGTCGCCGGCTGGCCCGAGGAGGGCGCTCCCAGCGGGCTGAACAAACGGTGCGCCGCTTGCCCTATCCTCTGCGGCCGAGTTGTGGTCGGTGGCAGAGCCACGTACCAGATCTGCCACATGGCCTCCTAGTAGCAGACTCTCGATGGAGTCTGCTACAGTACTGGTGGAGTGGAGGCCGAGGAGGAGGGTGTGATCTGCCTAGTGTTCCCGGCAGATCACGCCGTGTAGGAGGTCGGGGTGGGAGGACCTCGTGGATGGAGGAGTGATCCACGAGCTTCTTCCACCCCGAGACGTGGAGGGTCCGCGAGAGCGGACAGCACCGGCGGGTTCGCGGAAGAATGCGAAAGCGTACCCGTGTTCCCGCCCTAATGGTGCCAGGTGGAACACCGCGGGGTTTAGTGGGTATACCCCGTCCTTTTCAGGACGGAGCAGTGCCCTTTTCAGGGCGCCGGGAGTCCCACACATCGTGCGTAACGCATTCCCCGCGTCAAAAAAAAAAAAAAAAAAAAAAAAAAGGTTAGGTTAGGTTAGGTTAGGTTAGGTTTTTTTTTTTTTTTTTTTTTTTTTTTTTTTTTTTTTTTTTTTAAATATGTCAGCTGACCTCCGACAAGATTACTCGGAGTTTTTGTGTATCTTATAGTACGTATTGATACTTTTCTTTCCGGTTGTCCTTCTAATTTTTAATTTTAAATATTAATTATTTATTTATTTAGTGATTTTAATTAGCGTCTTTTTTATATCTTTTTTTTTTTACTGTGTGTACAAGATAAATATATAATTATTATATATTTTCCTATACACCTTTGGTTAGGTTAGGTTTTTTTTTTTTTTTTTTTTTTTTTTTATTATAGTACCTCCGTTGACCTTCACCACGGGGCGAAGACTTTGTGTTTCGGGTTTTATTTCACACTTTTGCAATACAATATTTTCCTTTTATGATTTGTAGGGTTAAGGGCACATGATAGCCCTGACGTCATTTTATTTACTTTGTAAGATTGAATTGCCTTGTTTTTTATTTTATCTTTAGATCTGTTTTGCTGTTTTTATTTTCTTCAACTGTAATTATTATTTCTGAAATTTACCGCTTACCTATTTATTTAATTATCTTTTAGTTTGTTATGCTATTCAACAATATAATTTTTCTATATATTATGATAACATAGTTTTCTTTTTCATATTTTATTTCTTTTTATTACTTTTTCTGCAATATTACGGCAGTAATACAAGAAGTTATCTCTGTTTTTACCCAACATTATCGTGCACAATTTGTCTGCTTTTATTATTTCACAGAATTTTTGCTCGAACTCAAAACGTTCCCTGCCAAAAGTGGGGCACTCAAATAATAGGTGCGGGACCGATTCTTTAACCGCGGGGTCGCAAATACACGATGGGCTCTCCTTGCACTTGAATCGATTCAAGTATTCCGAGAACCCACCGTGACCTGTCATTATTTGCGTTTGAACGCTGCCTATTTTTAGTTTGCGTACCACCCTGTACGCCGCCACCGCATCTGGGAAAAATAATTTTGTTATTGAGGCTGTTTGGCCCGTCTGATATCTCCGGTTCCACTCATCGAGCGTTTCAGCACGAATGCTTTGCTTGATGTATGAAACCGGACATAGATCATAGTTTGGTTTTCGTTTGGAGTTTACAGCCGCCTCCTTTGCTAACTTATCAGCTCTCTCATTTCCGTTTAACCCTGCGTGAGCTTTTATCCAAAACAAGGTTACCACCTTGTTTTGGAGAAATGAATATCTCATGTTTTCCCTTGCTTCCACGGCCAGGGGATGGAGACAACTGTAGTTTTTAACAGTTTGGAGAGCTGCCATAGAGTCGCTGTAAACCCCAAACGAAGAGGCTTTGTGCTTGCGGATTGCTTTAGTTGCTTCGCATATTGCCAATAGCTCAGCCTGGTAGACTGTACAGTACTTTGGGAGAGCGAGTTTTACGGATTTAGTTTCAGCCTCGCTATTCCACATGGAAAGCGCGGCGCCGACTTTTCCTTGAATTTTGCTCCCATCAGTAAATATGCGTACATCATAATTACTATGGGAGTTCAGTTGCTCTTCATCTACCAGGCTGATAATCTCCAGCTCGACACGTTTTGCGGGATGTGGAACCTCCAGTGCTGAGGCCATACTTTCGACACTCCTATCACCCAGCACCCGCTGAGGCACTCCCTTTTTCGCTTCGTACAACGAAGCTGCTTCTCTGACTCGGAGGTCGAGGGGTAGTATTCCTGCTAAAACGAGTGCCGAGTTCAAGGAGACCGTTCTATATGCCTTGCACAATTTTTGAGCAATTCCGCGTTGCACTACGCCCAACTGCCTCATGATTCCCAGCTTTTCAGCGGCTGGTGCCCAGACGCTGGCGGCATACAGAATAATAGGCTCCATTGTTGCCATGTATATAGTCCTTATGACTTCCGGGTGAAGTCCCCAACTCACTTTGGCTGCTCTGGACAGCTGTTTATATACGCCTATCGCCTTTCGACATACATTTGAGATATGCGCGTTAAATGTTAACTTGTCATCAATTGTGACGCCTAACATTTTGATCTCATTGGACATAGGTATGTCTATCCCGCCCATGGTCAAGCGTGGGGTATCGTATTTTAATTTGCGGGTAATGACCATCGCAGTCGTTTTTTGCGGAGCAAATCGTAGCTTGTTTTGGACACCCCACGCTTGAACATATTCGAGAGCGGCGTTGGCGCGTATCTGCACGTCTCGAGCTGTTTCGCCGGAAAATACTAAAACAACGTCATCGGCAAAAGCTTGACAGTAGTCTTTTCTCGCAGCTAGGCCTTTCAACAGCGGGTCCAACAAAAGATTCCAAAGAATTGGACCCCCTATAGAACCCTGGACACAGCCAATTCCAGTTGTTTTCTGGTATTCCTCCCCTGCATACCTCACCTTGACTTTTCTGTTACTGAGGTAGCTGTCTATGACTCGCCTGAGATTTACCGGACAGTTTTCCTCAGCCAGTCGGACTCTTATTGCTGGCCACCAAGCACTGTCGAAGGCTCCCTCTATATCCAGAGATATTACAGTTATGATCTTTTTCAGATCTAAGTTTTTACGAATGAATTTCATTAGTGTATAGAGGGAGTCTTCAGTGCTTCTCTGGGGCATGAACCCGAACTGGCGAGTACTCATTTTCGGCATTATGTGGAATCTAAGGCGGGCCACTAACATTTTCTCATAAATTTTGCTCAGAATTGGCAGCAGTCCAATTGGCCTGTATGATTTGGGGCTGGTATAATCACCCTTTCCTGGTTTCCTGAGCATCACCACCGTAGCTTCTTTCCAGGCCTCAGGAAAGTAACTGTGCTCTAGGCATTTATTAAGCAATGCCAGGAATGCCTCTGGCTCACATACAATGGCTCTGCTACATATATCGGCGGTTAATCCATCCGCTCCGGGGGCCTTTTTTGGGTTGAAGGAATCACATGCCTGTTTAAGTTCTGCCATTGTGAATGGTGGGTCGCAAAATTCATTTTGTTCTCCATCATTAACCCTTTCGGCTTGTATTCTGGTGGTCCGATGGAAGGCGTTGTCACTGTCCTCACGGTCTTCGGGATAGAATGTTTCCGCCAGTAGTTTTACTGAACTCTTATTATCCAACACCTCACCATCCTTTACCAACGGCACGTCCTCTTCCCTTTGAGTTGTTCGTCCTATTACTCTGTAGATACCCTCCCAGACCCCCTCTCTGTCCTGCCTATTACAAAACTCCTTCCAACTCTCCGTTTGTGCTTTGGCTGCCTCTAATTCATACTCCTCTTTTTGTTTCAGGTATTCCTCGACAACCTTGGATCTTCGGACTGGAGCAGCGCATCTTATCCTACGTTTCATCCTGGCAACAAGCTTCTTCATGTCTGCGAGTTTTTCCGACCACCACGGTATGGTAAGTATTTCTTGCGTTTTCTTATTTGGAATCGACTGTTTGCATGCTTCGGTTATAACTCTTGTTAGTTCATTTGTTATTTTATCAATTTGTTCTTTGGTATTAATTTTTTCTATATCGTTTTTTGTCAGACTATTTTGTAACATAAGTTGTTTTAATTTTTTATCGAATTCAACCCAATTTGCTTTCTTTGTGTTAAAGATTCGCGTAGTTCTATTAATTTTGATGCCTTTGGATTTCTGTTGATTTATATTAAATACCATACCGTTGTGATCGGAGCTCGTGAGACCTTCATCTACTTTCCAGTCATCCACTAGATCGAATAAGTCTGTCGAACAGGCCGTAATGTCGACAAAACTACTGTAGCGCTGTCCTCCTCTGACAGTGTCAAAGGTTGGAATTTTACCTCTGTTAAGTATATTGAGGTTCAGCTCCTCGAGAGTACCAGCCACATCTTCTCCCCTATAATCAATCACAGGACTACCCCACCACGGGTTTTTGGCATTTGCATCACCTCCAATGATCAATTTTTTGGAGCCAATTTCGTTGTCAATTCTTTTCAGTTGATCTAAATATGGCTCTATGGCTTGGTCTGGCTCAAAATAAAAGGAGACAAGCGTAATCTCCCAGGCAGCAGTGGAAACTCCCACCACGACGATGTTATTTGTGGTGAGATTAGGGTACTGTTTGATATTCAGGTTATTGTCAAAGACAGCTATCGCTGCCTTTACAGCCCTGTTTATTCCACCAGGTCCCTGAAAGATTCGCACGCCCTTGTAACTCCTCATTTGTTTGGCCCCGCCTACATATGGCTCTTGGATGAGTGCTAGTGCAGCTCCGCGGTTTTTTGCTTCTAATAGTAACTCGTTTGTTGCTAACTTTTTTCGCTGTAGGTTAGCCTGTAAGACATGATAGGGAATTTTTCCACCTTGAGTGCCCTCAGCAATAAGCAACAGCTGAACGGGCTATCCCGTCCCATTTCAAGCGTGTTGGACATTCGAAACTAAAGGCGTTATGGTTTGTGTGGTTAATCTTTGCTTTCAGGCAGTTTTTGCAAGTTGGTGGTACCTCTGCAAGAAAGTGGGCGCATTCCGATTTCATATGAGGGCCACCACAATGGCTGCACAAGTCCACCGTCTGCTTACAGAAACGTTTTCCGTGCCCATATTCCAGACAGCGCGTACACTGGACCAGTGGAGACTGGTCTTCCACCCTGACGCGCTGAAGGTCTATGTGCACAGTCCCAATCTCCGTAGCCCTTCGCCAGATAATAGGTGACACGCTAACAACTATATGACCCGTATGGGGATTTCTAGCCTTTCTTCTGTATTTTATCTCCAGTTTGTCATCCTCAGCGTCGAGGCCGCGAAAAATAGGACCATTCTGATTTCTCAGGGCTTTAAGTATATCCTCATCCGTATTGACTAGCAGTACATTCTTGAGGATTAAAAGCGGGTTCTTATTTTTCACTTCCTCGACAGTGAGGTCGACTCCTTCTTTTTCCAGCCTTTCCTTGATTTTCTTCCTTTCTTCTCTAGATCCAAATCCCATTACAACTTTCCTATCCCTTGCCTTTCGTATTCTTTCTACCTTTATCCAACCTTCTTTTGCGTCTATTACTTTCCTCAACTTATCCAGGACTTCCTCTCCTGTTTCATTCTCATCCTTTGAGGTGACTACGACAGAATGAAGTGTACTTCTAGGTAAAACCTTTCCACTTTGGGTCGCAGTCACACTCGCGTACGATGGGCGTTCTATAGTCCTTCTTTGTTCCTCCATTGCCTGTTTCAGTTCCTCCATCTTAAGACTATTTTCTTGCAACATTTTTGAGTGCTCTTCGATTTTAGCAATGATGTCAGTGTCGGGATTAATTGAGAAGGTACAGTCACCTACCCTAGCTCCAGCTTCAGTCCCTTCAACCACTTTTGATGTCACTTTTGCCTTTTTAATTTCGGTGTCTGCTTCTTTCAGTAGTTGGTAAAGACGATCCAAGGCCTCAACAACACTGGTCTTGATTTCAGTCTTTATGTTCCTGGAGTTATTCAGGTGTAATTTTGCCTTAGTAAGGCATGATCTGCCTTCAGTTAATCGGTCCAAGTACTTCTTGCTTCGTGGTGAAACACTTTCTATAGGCTTTGGGCGCGAGGTCGCAGTGCCGCTATCCTGTGACAAAGCTGATCTTTGTCGAATCTTAGCAGGACGATCCTGAGTTGGAATTTCTGTAGCAGGAGGAGTGCTAACCGAGCTAGCGGTTTCCCACTCATCTATGCTGCGTCTGACATTTGACTCTTTAGGGTCAGGGTTTGAGGTTGCTTTATTCCCGTCCGTAGCTTTCGGGGTATGGTAACCAAACATCTTGGAGGTACACGTCAATATATTAATGTCAATTAAAAGAATTTAAATATAGAATAAAATATCATATATTGTACTACAATAGTAGAGAAAGAAAAAAAAATGTTTTAATGAATATAACCAGCAACGAAGATGCACCAATGCACCAGGCTATTGAGAATTTAAATCACGCAAATCGGTTAAGCCGATCGCGAGTTATGCAAATTTGAAATTTAACAATGTATGAAAAAACTGAAATTTCGCTAAAAACTGAAAAATTCGCGCAAGATCGCTCCAAAAAGTGCACAGCACACTCGGGTAAAATTAAACACGCAGGAAAAACAAAAAAGTCCGATCAAAATATCAATATTTTCAGTCGAGATATAGTTGGTTAGGTTAGGTTAGGTTAGGTTAGGTTAGGTTCCCCCCCGATGGTTGCTCGCCTTGTCGTGGCGGGGGGGCTCTAGTAACCGTGGATTGGTCACCCACGGTGAAGCGAAGAGGCAACCAGGGCCGGCCCGTGGCTGGCCCAAGATGGGCGCTCCCAGCGGGCTGAACAAGCCCGCTGCGGACGCGCATTGAGGTGGGACCGCAGAAGAAGAGGAGTATCTGTGATCCACTTCTTTTGCGGGCCGTGGAGGGATCGCAGGGGAAGAGGCGTGTTGGTGTTACGCTGTGCCACTCTCCCTATCCCCTGCGAACTTGCGGGGCCGTTCCGTCGAAACGGCACACCGGTGGGGCCGCGGAGGAGGAGGCATGTCGGGAGCGGTGCGCCGCTTGCCCTCTCCTCTGCGGCCGAGGTGTGGTCGGTGGCAGAACCATAGACCTAATCTGTCACCGGGTACCTGATAACTGGTACCCGTGGCCTCCAGTAGCGGACTCGGGGGGAGTCTGCTACAGTACTGGTGGAGGCCGAGGAGGAAGGCGCACCCTGCCATCTGGTGCGCCTATCGTGGAGGGCCTTCGGGCTTTCGCGATGGAGCCGCTTTCGGGCGGCTGCTGCCGACGGGGTCGCGGTTGTTTTGCGAAAGCGTTCCCGTAACCCCGTCACAAGGCGGCGAGGAGGAGGTGGGGGGTTTTTAGTGGGTATACCGTGGGTCTCATTAGCCTATACGGGAGTCCCACATAACCACTCGGGTTCCTCCCCCTGCCCCCGAGTGGTATGCGTAACGCATTTTCCCCTCCGAAAAAAAAAAAAAAGGTTAGGTTAGGTTAGGTTAGGTTAGGTTCCCCCCCGATGGTTGCTCGCCTTGTCGTGGCGGGGGGGCTCTAGTAACCGTGGATTGGTCACCCACGGTGAAGCGAAGAGGCAACCAGGGCCGGCCCGTGGCTGGCCCAAGGAGGGCGCTCCCAGCGGGCTGAACAAGCCCGCTGCGGACGCGCATTGAGGTGGGACCGCAGAAGAAGAGGAGTATCTGTGATCCACTTCTTTTGCGGGCCGTGGAGGGATCGCAGGGGAGGAGGCGTGTTGGTGTTACGCTGTGCCACTCTCCCTATCCCCTGCGAACTTGCGGGGCCGTTCCGTCGAAACGGCACACTGGTGGGGCCGCGGAGGAGGAGGCATGTCGGGAGCGGTGCGCCGCTTGCCCTCTCCTCTGCGGCCGAGGTGTGGTCGGTGGCAGAACCATAGACCTAATCTGCCACCGGGTACCTGATAACTGGTACCCGTGGCCTCCAGTGGCGGACTCGGGGGGAGTCTGCTACAGTACTGGTGGAGGCCGAGGAGGAAGGCGCACCCTGCCATCTGGTGCGCCTATCGTGGAGGGCCTTCGGGCTTTCGCGATGGAGCCGCTTTCGGGCGGCTGCTGCCGACGGGGTCGCGGTTGTTTTGCGAAAGCGTTCCCGTAACCCCGTCACAAGGCGGCGAGGAGGAGGTGGGGGGGTTTTTAGTGGGTATACCGTGGGTCTCATTAGCCTATACGGGAGTCCCACATAACCACTCGGGTTCCTCCCCCTGCCCCCGAGTGGTATGCGTAACGCATTTTCCCCTCCGAAAAAAAAAAAAAAAAAAAAAAAAAAGGTTAGGTTAGGTTAGGTTAGGTTAGGTTAGGTTAGGTTAGGTTCCCCCCCCCGATCCCCCCCGATGGTTGCTCGCCTTGTCGTGGCGGGGGGGCTCTAGTAACCGTGGTTGTGGAAGCCCACGGTGAAGCAAAGAGGCAACCTGGGCCGGCCTGTTCGGAGTCGCCGGCTGGCCCGAGGAGGGCGCTCCCAGCGGGCTGAACAAGTCCGCTGCGGACGCGCTAGGAGGTGGGACCGCGGGAGAAGAGGAGTGCCGGTATTACGGTGCGCCGTTCTCCCTATCTCTCGCGGCCGTGGCGAGATCACAGGGGGTAGGGATGGACGTTATCCCTATCCCCTGCGAGCTGGCGAGACCGTTCCCTCGGAGCGGCCCTGGTGGGGCCGCGGAGGTTGGGGAGGGATCTTCTCCCTATCCCTCTGCGGGCTTGTGGGGCCGTTCCTTGGGAACGACACTGGTGGGGCCGCAGAGGAGGAGGCATGCCGGTATAACGGTGCGCCGCTTGCCCTATCCTCTGCGGCCGAGGTGTGGTCGGTGGCAGAGCCACAGATCTGATCTGCCACATGGCCTCCCAGCGGCAGACTCTCGATGGAGTCTGCAGCAGTACTGGTGGAGTGGAGGCCGAGGAGGAGGATGTGATCTGCGTCGTGTTCCCAGCAGATCACGTCGAGTAGCTCGGGTTGGGAGGTGCTCGTGGTGGATCTCTCCTCCCAACCCGAGACGTGGAGGGTTCGCGCAAGCGGACAGCACCGGCGGGTTTGCGGAAGAATGCGAAAGCGTACCCGTGTTCCCGCCCTAATGGTGCCAGGTGGAACACCGCGGGGTTTAGTGGGTATACCCCGTCCTTCTCAGGACGGAGCAGTGCCCTTTTCAGGGCGCCGGGAGTCCCACACATCGTGCGTAACGCATTCCCCGCGTCAAAAAAAAAAAAAAAAAAAAAAAAAAAAAAAAAAAAAAAGGTTCCCCCCCGATGGTTGCTCGCCTTGTCGTGGCGGGGGGGCTCTAGTAACCGTGGTTGTGGAAGTCCACGGTGAAGCGAAGAGGCAACCTGGGCCGGCCTGTTCGGAGTCGCCGGCTAGCCCGAGGAGGGCGCTCCCAGCGGGCTGAACAAGTCCGCTGCGGACGCGCTAGGAGGTGGGACCGCGGGAGAAGAGGAGTGCCGGTATTACGGTGCGCCGTTCTCCCTATCTCTCGCGGCCGTGGCGAGATCGCAGGGGGTAGGGAGCTCGCAATCCGTATCCCCTGCGAGCTGGCGAGGCCGTTCCCTGGGAACGGCACTGGTGGGGCCGCAGGGGAGGAGGCATGTTGGTATAACGGTGCGCCGCTTGCCCTATCCTCTGCGGCCGAGGTGTGGTCGGTGGCAGAGCCACGTACCAGATCTGCCACATGGCCTCCTAGTAGCAGACTCTCGACGGAGTCTGCTACAGTACTGGTGGAGTGGAGGCCGAGGAGGAGGGTGTGATCTGCCTAGTGTTCCCGGCAGATCACGCCATGTAGGAGGTCGGGGTGGGAGGACCTCGTGGATGGAGGAGTGATCCACGAGCTTCTTCCACCCCGAGACGTGGAGGGTCCGCGAGAGCGGACAGCACCGGCGGGTTCGCGGAAGAATGCGAAAGCGTACCCGTGTTCCCGCCCTAATGGTGCCAGGTGGAACACCGCGGGGTTTAGTGGGTATACCCCGTCCTTTTCAGGACGGAGCAGTGCCCTTTTCAGGGCGCCGGGAGTCCCACACATCGTGCGTAACGCATTCCCCGCGTCAAAAAAAAAAAAAAAGGTTAGGTTAGGTTAGGTTAGGTTAGGTTAGGTTAGGTTAGGTTTTTTTTTTTTTTTTTTTTTTTTTATTAATCAAAATTACCCCTGACATGGAGGGTCAAGGACTTTTTTCATCTTGTCTTCTTGGTAACCATTTGTAGTATCTTTTGTTTATTTAGATTTTAGAACAATGTTTTTGTAGCAGATAGAATTTCTATTTATTTACCTAATAATATTTGCCAAATTTACATACTAAACATTTTATATTCTCTATATACCACAGTATATATACAATATATATATGATAGCATAGTATTTATTAATTATTTGATTTTTGCTTTTAAGTTATACTATTTTATATATATTTATCTATAGTCACTATATTCAATATATATTATAGCTTACTTTTTTCGTTTTTATTGTTTTTTATAACTTTTGTTGCTAAATTTTTGCAGTATTCTAGGAATCTGCTACGCACATCTTTATTTGCTACGATTGAATGTATATTCCTTGTATTGATAGCTTGTTGAGTTTCCAATTCAAGATCTATTCTTTCTTTTCCATATATAGGACATTCTGTTAGGACATGTAAAATACTTTCCGCAGCTTCTGGATCACAGGCACATGCTGGGCTCTCCTTGCACTTAAATCGATTTAAGTACTCGGAGAACCCACCATGGCCTGTCATTACTTGTACGATTATAGGGTCCAGTTGAATTTTGTTTATAACTGCGAAAGCTGAGACCACGTCGGGGAAAAACACCTTTGTAGTAGCAGCAGTATCCTCAGAGACATATCGTTTGTTCCACTCGCCAATCGAGTCCAGACGTATCTGTCGCTTGGCGAATGAAACTGGGCACTGATCATACTGTGGCCTTATCTTGAGTTTGAGTGCAGCAGACTTCGCGAGTTCATCGGCTCGTTCGTTTCCCTCCAATCCTACATGAGCTTTGATCCAAAATAATTTGATGTTTTTATTTCGGTTTTTGCCATCATTTAGATTTGATCTTATTTTTACTGCAAGAGGGTGGAGGGAAGCCCCATTCGCTACGGTCTCTAACGCTGACCTAGAATCGCAAAATATGCTGCACCCATCTCCTGCGCTTTCAAGAGCCATCTCCGTGGCCCCCAGCAGAGCAAGCAGTTCCGCCTGATAGACAGTGCAGAAACTCTCCAGTTTGTATCTCTTGGTTCGGGTTTCCACGGCTCCATCCCACAGAGATAGAGCCGCACCAACCTTCCCCTCAATTTTGCTACCGTCAGTAAAAATTCGCACCTGACTGGTTGCGTGCTGGAGCATTTCTGCACCGTCCGTCACGGTTCCTATCTGTATTTCTACTTGCTCCGCCGGGTGCGGGGCGTCAGTAAATCGGACTTGTTTTTCAACTTCCCTGTCTCCTATCACTCGCTGAGAGTAACCCTTTTTAATTTCGTATAAGCTGGCTGCTTCTCTGATCCTCAGGTCCAGAGGAAGCAACCTAGCGAGAACTAGGGCCGAGTTCAGCGAGACAGTTCGGTACGCTTTTATGATCTTCTGAGCGAAGCCGCGTTGCACCGTATTCAGGTGTTTACGGATTCCGATTTTCTGCGTCGATGACGCCCATGAGCTAGCCGCGTACATTATAACTGGCTCTACTACCGCCGTGTATATGGTTCTGATTATCTCCGGTTCCAGCCCCCAACTTATCTTTGCTGCAGTCGACAGCTGCTTGTACAGGTTCAATGCCTTGCGGCACACATTGGTCGCATGGGCATTGAACGTCAGCTTGTCGTCTACAGTGAGGCCGAGTATCTTCATTTCCCTGGAAAGTCCGACTGGCTGCCCGCCCATGCTCAACAGTGGTGAGTCATATTTTAATTTGTTCGTGATAACCATTGCCTTGGTTTTGTGAGGCGCGAATCTAAGTTTATTTACGACTCCCCACTGCTGAACGTACGCTAGCGCACCGTTTGCCCGTCCCTGGACTTCCAGCGCCGTGTCCCCGGAGAAAATCAGAACCACATCATCAGCAAAAGCCTGGCAGTAGTGTCCTCGCGCAGTGAGCTCCTTCAAGAGTGGATCCAAAAGCAGGTTCCAGTAAGTTGGTCCCCCGATAGAGCCCTGTACACACCCCTTTGTGGTTTTCCTGACACATTCTGCCCCCGCATACCGAACACGCACCCTTCTGTCGGCGAGATAATTGTCCACCAACCGTCGAAGATTTCTCGGACATCGAGTCTCCGCCAATCTGCATTTGATGGCAGGCCACCATGCGCTGTCGAAGGCTCCCTCTATATCAAGTGAGACCACGGTGATGAGCTTCTTAGCATTTAGTTTTTCTCGAATGTGCTGCATCATGACATAGAGGGAGTCTTCGGTGCTGCGCTGTGGTGTAAACCCGAACTGTCGACTGCTCATTTCCGGTAGGATATGCCATCTTATCCTTCTTATGAGCATTTTCTCGAGAATCTTCCCGAACAATGGTAAGAGTCCGATTGGCCTATATGATTTTGGGTGCGTGTATGTATCTTTTCCTGGTTTAGGAAGCACAACCACCGCGGCTTCCTTCCATATTTTGGGGAAGTAGTGCAGGCTGAGGCATTTGTTCAGGAGGCAGAGGAACAGATCGGGACTATGCGTAATGGCCGCACAGCATATATCAGCCGTGAAGCCGTCGGTGCCCGGAGCCTTCTTCGGATTGAAGCTTGAAGCTGCCCACTTGAGTTCCTCAGCGGTAAATGGCGGATCGCATGGTTCACCATGTGTCCCTTTGTTTGCCTCATTTGCTTTTTTGCGTGTCTCCTCGTGGACAGCTTCATCCTCATCCGTTTTATCTTCCGGATAGAAAGTCTCCGCCAACAGCTCCGCCGACTCTTCCGCTCCAAGGACTTTGCCATCTTTCACTAATGGTACATCCTCTCTCCTGATTGCTGTACGGCCTATCACCCTATATATGCCGTCCCACATGCTCTCCCGGTCTTGTTTACCGCAGAACTGTTTCCAGCTATCGATGCGGGCCTTTTTTGCCTCCATCATGTACCTGCTCCTGGCTTCAATGTACCGCTGCACCACCATAGCTCGGCGGACAGGCGCTGAATTGGAGATCCTTCTTTTCATTTTTGTGACCTCTTTTTTGAGTTGATTTAGCTCTTCAGTCCACCAAGACAATCCTACTCTAGTTTTCTTTTTTATTTCAGGTATGGCGTCATCACATGCTTGCTTAACTGAGTCGGAATATCTTTCTGCAAATTTTTCCAGGTCTACCGTATTTGTTATTTTATTTATTTCATCCACGCAAATTCCTTCTCTTGTCCAAATTTCATTTAACTTCGTTCGAAACTGATGCCAATTTGCCTTTTTGGTGTTATAGGTTCTGGTCTGTCTTTTGATTGCGATCCCCTCAGATTGTTCAGCTGTTATTTCAAATAGGATTGCCTTGTGGTCGGAGCAAGTCACCTCTCCATCTAACCTCCAGCCGCCTACCCGCCGCAGCATATTCTCAGAGCAAGTAGTGATGTCTACACAGCTGGTGTATCTCTTATTGCCCCTCATTGTGTCGAAGGTAGGCTCATTACCCCGGTTTAATAATTGCAGCTCTAATTCCTCCAAAAATCCCGCAAGGTCCTCACCCCTGTGATCAACTTCCCTACTGCCCCACCATGGGTTCCAGGCATTGACATCTCCGCCCATTATCACGTCCTTTGTCCCTATCTCGTCCATGACTTTTTTGATCCATGCCATATATGGTTCCAGCGGTTTGTCTCCCTCTAGGTATACTGAAACTAATCCAATGTGACGTTTCCCAACTTTGATTTTTGCTACTGCTATGTTTTCCGTAGTGAGGGTTGGGCACGAGGTAATTTCAACGGTATCATCGAACAATACGATAGCCGCCTTTACCACCTTTTCGGTTTTCTTGTCGTACTGTAACACTCGTGTTCCGGGATAGTTTTTCATTATACCGACATTTCCAATATATGGCTCCTGGACGAGAGCAAAGGCAACTTTCCTCTTGGCAGCTTCTATGACAAACTCCGCTGTTGCAAGCTCGCATTTTTGTAAATTCGCCTGAAGGACGCGATAATGGGCGGGTACGGGTACAGCTCTTATTGGACTTCCATTTATGACGCCTGGGGAGCCCTTAGCAATAGGCCGTGGTTGATCTCGCTAGCGCGTCCCATTTACGTCTGATTGGACACACAGAGCTAAATGCGTTGTGCTCCCGCATGCCCAGTTCAGCCTTTTTGCAATTACAGCATTCCGGTGCTTCTCCAGAGAGTCTTGCTGTACAGTCGGCACTCATATGTGTGCCGCCACAGTGACTACAGACCTCCTGGGTTTCTTGGCAACGCTGTCTACCATGGCCATATTCTAGGCAGCGGGAACACTGCACCAGGGGAGACTGGTCCTCCACTCTGATCCTCTGGAGATCAATGTGTACTGCCTTAGCATCTATTAATCGGACCCAGAGCTGAGGAGACACTCTCATCACTAAGTGTGATGTGAGTTGATTTCTGGATCTTTTCTTATATATAACATCTATGCGATCGTTTTCCGGAGCAATTCCCTCAAACAGACGCTTATTTTGGGCTTTCAGTGCCCTAACCACGTCCTCATCCGTATTACTCCGAAGTACGTCGCGAAATATAACGAGTGGATCTTTGTTTTTCGCCTCTTGTACATTCAGATCTTCACCAGCTGCTCTTATTCTCTTCTTTACATTTTCTATTTCTTCTGGCGTCTTACATCCCAATATAACTTTTCTGTCCCTTGCCTTCCTAACTTTATCTATTGTTACTCCACCGTCCTTGGCATTTACTGCTTTCTTTATTCTTTCCAGGACCTCATCTCCTGTATCTGTGTCGTTTTTGGATGTTATGATCACTGAGTGCATGGTAGTGGGTGCATGGGTTAGCTTTTGGGGCGTTCCAGCCGTGACGCTTGCGTAGCTCTTTTTTTCTTCTTTCAACATCTCTCTATGGCCCTTCATTTCCGCTATTAGCTTATTCATCTCTTCCCTACTTTCCTGTAAAAGTTTACTGTGTTCTTCTATTTTTTCCGTAAGTTTTGACTCACATTCTTTCACTGTATCGCTACTGCTAGTTTCATGCATCTCTTTTGTTTCCTTTACAGGTTTCTTGGACTCTACGTATCTTGCTTCGGATTTCTTTACTATCTCGTAAATGTCCTTCAGGCATTCAATGACCTTCTTCTTTATTATAGTTTTTATATTGCCCGAATTATCCATGTGACCCATCGCCGTAGTCATCAGGTATCTTGCCTCTTCGACAAGTGTTTTCTTCTTCTTCTCTTTCTCAACTGTAATCGTCTTATTTAGTGCTCTCTGAGAGCTTGTCAAATCCCTATTTTCCTTTTCCACTTCGCTGAAGCTCCTCCGAGCCTGTTCAAAAGCGGAGGGTCCAGCATTATTGGTTCGATTGTTTTGATTTTCGGCTGATGTCTCCATTACAGGCGATGGTGGTGATCTCAGGGAAAGCTGTTTGTCCGTCCTCGGTGTGTGAAACATCTCAGAACGTCAGGGGTAAATGTCAAAATTAATTCTAATACTAATAAAAGGTTTGTAAAAGTTATATAAACAATAAAATAAAATAAAATAAATTGATAAAAATAATTAATAATTGTCAATAATTATTGAACTTATAAAATTTTTAAAACTAAGGGTTAAAAGACTAGAAATAACTTTCCTCTTAGGAAGTAGTCAAAGTTCCAAATTAAACCTCGAGAATGCTAAAAAAGCAAAAGTTTCAAAAAGAAAATCACGCGAGGTGATATACCAATGCTTCACAAGGGTGGGTTGGGCGGGGCAATTTTTCGTTTTTCAGGTGCCGGATCTCGGCGTGCGACACGTCGTTGGATGCGGCTCGCGACGCTGGACACGATGGTGAGTATTTTCAGGGTAGCGGTAATAGAAAAATTTCGGGAAATTTAGAAAAAACCCTGAAAAATGGGTGTTTTTGAAAAAGTCAATATGGCGGATGGCGCGCAAGCGCGTCGTCACGCAGTCAGGATGTGAAGAACAATGCACCAGGCTATTGAGAATTTAAATCACGCGAATCGGTTAAGCCGATCGCGAGTTATGCAAATTTGAAATTTAACAATGTATGAAAAAACTGAAATTTCGCTAAAAACTGAAAAATTCGCGCAAGATCGCTCCAAAAAGTGCACAGCACACTCGGGTCAAATTAGACACGCAGGAAAAACAAAAAAGTCCGATCAAAATATCAATATTTCCAGTCGAGATATAGTTAGTTTTAAAAATGTCGAGGTTGACCAGGTAGCCTCGGTCGGTAGGTATTCTATAGAATTAAGTTTTAATTTGAAATTTTTCGCTTTTCAGGTGCCGGATCTCGGCGTGCGACACGTCGTTGGATGCGGCTCGCGACGCTGGACACGATGGTGAGTATTTTCAGGGTAGCGGTAATAGAAAAATTTCGGGAAATTTAGAAAAAACCCTGAAAAATGGGTGTTTTTGAAAAAGTCAATATGGCGGATGGCGCGCAAGCGCGTCGTCACGCAGTCAGGATGTGAAGAACAATGCACCAGGCTATTGAGAATTTAAATCACGCGAATCGGTTAAGCCGATCGCGAGTTATGCAAATTTGAAATTTAACAATGTATGAAAAAACTGAAATTTCGCTAAAAACTGAAAAATTCGCGCAAGATCGCTCCAAAAAGTGCACAGCACACTCGGGTCAAATTAGACACGCAGGAAAAACAAAAAAGTCCGATCAAAATATCAATATTTCCAGTCGAGATATAGTTGGGTTAGGTTAGGTTAGGTTAGGTTAGGTTAGGTTAGGTTAGGTTAGGTTAGGTTAGGTTAGGTTAGGTTAGGTTAGGTTAGGTTAGGTTAGGTTAGGTTAGGTTAGGTTAGGTTAGGTTAGGTTAGGTTAGGTTAGGTTAGGTTAGGTTAGGTTAGGTTAGGTTAGGTTTTTTTTTTTTTTTTTTTTTTTTTTTTTATTTGTACCCTAGTTGTTCCTCTGCCATAAGCAGAGACCTTCTTTTAATGGTAATTTAATTTTATTATAGTTATATTATTTTTATAGTCATGGCGTATATTACATCCGATCTGCGATTGCTATAGTTATTAAAAGATTTTTTTTTTTTTTTTTTTTGTTTATTTATTTATTTTTTATTTATTTATTTATTTTTTTCAGGGTATTCATCTGTATAATATGGTGTGCTTAAAATATACTTCAGTATATTCAGCCATCATATTTTTAACTTCTGGTTTTATTTTTACCTGCTACAATTTTAACTATTTTAGTGCAATAATCCAATAACTTTTCTCTTTCTTTACTAATCATTATTTCGCATATATTTTCTATTAATATTTTGCTGTTTAATACACATTCCAGTGTAAAGCGCTCTTTCGCAAATATTGGGCGGTTAGGTTAGGTTAGGTTAGGTTAGGTTAGGTTAGGTTAGGTTAGGTTAGGTTAGGTTAGGTTAGGTTAGGTTAGGTTAGGTTAGGTTAGGTTAGGTTAGGTTAGGTTAGGTTAGGTTAGGTTAGGTTAGGTTAGGTTAGGTTAGGTTAGGTTAGGTTAGGTTAGGTTAGGTTAGGTTAGGTTAGGTTAGGTTAGGTTAGGTTAGGTTAGGTTAGGTTAGGTTAGGTTAGGTTAGGTTAGGTTAGGTTAGGTTAGGTTAGGTTAGGTTAGGTTAGGTTAGGTTAGGTTAGGTTAGGTTAGGTTAGGTTAGGTTAGGTTAGGTTAGGTTTTTTTTTTTTTTTTTTTTAGTAATATTTTAATTTTCCTCCGACAAAAAGTGCTCGGAGACTTTCTACATCTTAGATTTGAATTCTGTTGGGCTATTTTTCTTATTAATCTCGAATGATTCCAATTTTAATTGGATGTGTTTGAGGCTTTATTTATTATATTTGTATATTGATTTTATTTATTTATTTTTATTATTATCATTATTTATGGTTTTACTCTATGGTAGGTTTCCATACTTTGTTAATTTAATACAAGTGTAATATATGCACACATATATCGACTTATATTATTTATTTACTTATATATGGTTTTTACTATTACTTTTTCTTTTATACTTCTTTATTTATTTCAATAGCAATACGGTTATATTTCACGTACATTCCATAATATACTTTAATATTCGTAATACTATTTCGTTTTGTTCCTTTTAATAGCTTCTTTTGTTATCTCTTCCAAGAATTCAATAAATAGCTCCCTTTCTTTACAATTTATTATTTCATTAAAATTTTCTTTGTTTAATTTTTGTTCCAGTTGGATTTGGAGCTCCAATCGTCTGACATCGTGTTTCGGGCAGTCCAGGATCAAGTGGATGATCGACTCTTCCGCACCGCAAATGCAGGCGGGACTATCTCTGCACTTAAATCTGTGTAAGTACTGTCCAAAACCGCCGTGACCAGTAAGAGCCTGCACTAATATTGGGTTTAATTTAATTCGTTTCAGTGCCTGGTATGCGACATCGGGATTAGGGAAGAAGAGTTTCGTCACAGCCGCGGTTTCGCTCATTATATACCTTTGGCTCCATTCAGCCCTTGTTTCCAGTCTAATGGACCTTTTAATAAAAGACAGTGGACACAAGTCGTACACTGGTGCTGTCTTGGTCTTAAGAGCGGCTTCTTTTGCTAGTATATCTGCACGCTCATTCCCTGCCACGCCAACGTGTGCTCGGATCCAAAATAGCCTTATGTTTCTTTTTTGTCTGCGCAGCTCTCTGATGTTGTCTCTGATTTTAAATGCCAGCGGATGAAAAGAATTGGGATCCCGAAGCAGTTCCAATGCTGACCTGGAGTCGCTAAATATATTGTATTCAGTGTCCGATTGCTTGAGGGCTAGTTCGGTTGCCTTCAGTAAAGCAAACATCTCTGCCTGAAACACTGTACAATATGACTCCAGTTTAAATTTACTGCTCCGTTTTTCCACTCCATTCCGCCAATAGGTTAGTGCAGCCCCAACTTTTTCTTCAATTTTGCTTCCATCCGTGTATATCTGTGATTGGGAGCTTCTTATGTGATGATCCGCCAGGGTTTGTGGCTGCATGTCCTCCAGGCACTCAAACTCAATTTTTATCTCATCAGCTGGGTGAGGAGCTTGCAGATGGCATACTCTTTTCTCCGTTTCTCGACCTCCTAGGATCTTTTGTGCTTTTCCACGCTTCGCCTCAAATAATTGAGCTGCTTCGCGGATACGCATGTCCAAAGGAAGGAGACCGGATAGAGCCAAAGCCGCACTGAGGGAAACCGTGCGATAGGATTTGATAATTTTTTGGGCGAGACCTCTTTGAACAGCATTGAGCTGTTTCTGTACTGACAACTTGTGAGTTGCCTGCGCCCACGCACTGGCCCCATACATAATTATTGGCTCTATTACGCTGACGTAAATAGTTCTTACTATCTCCGGATTCAATCCCCAGGAGACTTTTGCGGCTCGACTCAGTTGCTTCGAAATGTTAGTGGCCTTTTTACACACATAACTTACATGCTTCTGGAAAGTCAGCTTGTTATCCAGTATCAGCCCTAGCAGTTTGATATCATCCTTCATTTGGATTTCAGACCGTCCCATGTGGAGCCTGGGGGTATCGTATTTTAGCCGATTTGTTATTACCATAGCTTGCGTTTTATTAGCTGCAAATTTTAGCTTATTTTGTACGCCCCATGCTTCCACATACGACAGAGTCTGATTTCCAAGGTGTTCAATTTCTAGTGCTGAGTCTCCGGAGATAATAAGAACTATGTCGTCGGCGAAGGCTTGGCAGTAAACACTGCGTTTTTCGAGCTCTTCTAAGAGTGGGTCTATTAGTATGTTCCAGAACGTGGGGCCCCCTATAGAGCCCTGGACACATCCCTTTGACGTTGGTTTTTTGAACCGCTTTCCAGCGTACCCGACAGTTACAGTGCGATCAGTCAAGTAGCCGTCCACAAGTCTTCGCAAATTCAATGGGCAACCCTTCTCTATCAGCCTACATTTAATGGCTGGCCACCAAGCGCTGTCGAAAGCTCCCTCAATATCCAGTGATACCACAACACTTATCAGCTTGTTGTACGTGTTATGTTTAATTTTCTGGACAAGATCATATAGGGAGTCTTCCGTACAGCGCTGGGGCACGAACCCATACTGTTGCTTATTTGACTTGGGTAACAGGTGCCATCTCAGTCGCTTAACCATTAGTTTTTCCACGATTTTCCCCAAGACAGAAAGCAATCCAATCGGTCGGTATGACTTGGCCTGCGTGTAGTTTTCCTTTCCCGGTTTTCGGAGAACAAGGACCTCTGCCTCCTTCCACTGGACGGGGAAGTGGTGTAGTTCTAAACACTTGTTTACCAATTCCAGGAACACCTTTGGGTTTTCCTGAATTGCCACCTGGCATATGTCCGCTGTAAACGCATCAGACCCTGGAGCTTTTTTGGGGTTAAAGCTCTTTATAACCGTTTCAAGCTCCTCTTCTGTAAAGGGCGGATCCAGGAAATCCCCTTCCCTCTCTCTACCAATAGATTCCGCAGCAATCCGGGTCTGATTATGTGTTTCTCCATCATTTTCTGTTGAATCATCGGGAAAGAAGGTCATGGCAAGGTGTTTTGCGGATTCTTCTTCGCTAAGTACTTGTCCGTCTTTCATAAGTGGTTCATCTTCTTTTCTTTTTTCAGTGCTGCGAATGACCCTATATACGCCATCCCACATACTTTCCCTGTCCTGGGTTTCGCAAAATTGCTTCCAACTTGCTGTTTGGGCTTCGCGAGATGCTAATTCAAATTTTTCTTTTGCTTTCAGGTACTCTTCTATCACTTGTGGACGTCGCTGTTGGGCTGCACATGCTATTCTCCGCTTTCTAGTCATCATGTCCTTCTTCAGGGTTGACAACTCCTCCGACCACCAAGGTAAGTTAAATTTTTTTGTTCTTTTAACTAAAGGAATAGTTTTTTCGCACGCATTTTCTATACTTTTTGTATATTTTCCAACGGTTTCTTCCAATATTTCTGCTGTTTTAATGTTTTTAACGAATTGTATATCCAAACCATGATTTTCTAAATTTTGTTTAAATTGTGTTCTAAATTCACTCCAATTGGCTTTTTTAGTGTTGTACTTTCTTGTTGAATTTTCTTTCCTTTTATCTGTAGGTTTATCTAATTTAATTGTAAATATTACAGCGTTATGGTCGGAGCTAGTCAGTTCTTGGTCAACTCTCCAATTGTCCACTATTCCCAGCATGCTTGTGGTGCATGCTGTTACGTCCACGGAACTTTGGTACACTTTGCCACCTCTTATAGTGTAGAATGTGGGTACTGTGCCTTGGTTTAGGATTTCGAACCCCATTTCCATAATTGCCCCTGCCAAGGCCTCACCCCTATGGTCTTCCCTGCTGCTTCCCCACCAGGGGCTCCAGGAGTTTGTGTCTCCTCCGATCAGAGTTTTGCCCGTACCTAACTTAAAGCAGATCTCTTTTATTCTTTCGACATCAGTTTCAATTGGTTGGCCATCTTCAAGATAGACCGATACTACTCCAATTGTCCATTTGTCTGTCTTTAGAGTGGCTACTGCAAGATTTTCGGTAGTCAGTAGGGGATGTTCTGTTATCTCTATATCGGAGTCAAACACGACTATAGCGGCTTTGATGGGCTTGTCTCTATTGAAGGAGCGTTGGACTACTCGGGTTCCGGTTGGCTGTTTTAGGACCCCCTCCTTTCCAATGTACGGTTCCGAGACCATTGCAAATGCGCTTTTGCGTTTACCTGCTTCTACCATCAGTTCCAACGTGGCCAGTTTTTTCTTTTGGAGGTTGACCTGTATGACTTCGTAATGTTTTGTCGTCCGATCTGTGGTGTTCATAGTCAACATTGGCAGGCCCTCAGCAATAAGCTACAGTCGATCTCGCCAGAGCGTCCCACCTTTTGCGAACTGGGCACTCTTTGTCGAAGGCGTTATGCTCAATCTTGTCCAATTTAGCCATTCTGCAATTCCTGCACTCAGGTTTCACATTTGCAAGCATAGCAGGACAGTTAGCTCTGAGGTGTGGACCGCCACAGTGAGAACATAGGTCGACATCTTCGGTACACAGCTTTCGTCCATGACCAAAGCGGAGGCATCGTGAGCACTGTATTAGCGGGGACTGGTCATATATGCGCACTCGCTGGAGGTCTAGATGTGCTCGACCAGCGTCCGTCAGTCGCCGCCAAACTAAAGGAGACACCTGCATGACGACATGGTTTTCATGTGGGTTCCTTGCTTTCCTCCTGTACCTCACTGTGACTCTTTTTTCTTCCTCAGGGAGGTCACCCAATATGTTGCCATTTTGGTTTTTTATAGCCTTCACAATATCTTCATCGCTGTTATAAGCTAACACGTCCATGGCTATGATCAGGGGATCTTTGTTAATCGCCTCATCGACTTTCAACTGTGTCTGAGTTGTCTTTAGTCTTTCTGTCACCCTTTTCATGTCGTCCTTGTTTCGACAACCTATAACTACTTTCTGGTCCTTGGCTTTGCGGATTTTGTCGACGCGAATGCCAGAGGACCTTGCGTCTACTGCTGTTCTTATTTTTCCAATTACATCCGTGCTAGTATCGTTCTGGTCGGTCGATGAAACGATGAGAGAATGGAGTGGCGCGAACTTGTTCCTGGCAGTTACTTTTGCATACGTGGCCTCGTCATTGTTGTAAAAATTTGTACCGATGGTACCTTGGTGCATTGGTTCCGGTTGTTGCCGCGCTGTTCTCGTAAGGCACTCTTTATGTTCAGCTAATTTTTGGCTGTGTTCAGTTAAGTTGCTGATCAATTCCCTCATTAATTCCTCAGCTGGAAGCGTTGAATGGGGGTTCATAATATGTGTATCGCACACTGAATTCCGTTCCTCAACATCTCTTGTGTGTTGGGCAGCTGATAGCACGCTTTGCTCTACTCTGCTACCTGTAGCTTTTGCCTTGCCGTACTCTAAAACGAGCTGGTAAAGCCTTTCTACCGCCTGTGTTACTCCTGCTTTTATCTCTGCTTTGAGATTTCTGGAATTACCGAGGTGTAATTTGGCTTTGAGTAGGCAGGCCTTTGCCTCTGCTTCTCTACTAGTATATTTTTCCGGCATGGGTGAGGTAGCATTTCTTTTCTTCAGAGGTTGAGAGAGGGAGGAGGTTGTGGTCTGGCGGGACTTGTTAATCGGCTGGGATTGTGACTTAATTTCAGCCCTTTCGGTTTCGGCCTCCAGCTCTGCGATGCTGCGCCTCACGTTGGAGGTTATAGTAACATTCAATCTTGATTCGGGAGTTCCAGCCTCCTCTGTCTGCTTGGGGGTCAATCTAGACTCCTGAGAAGTCGAGTCTGTAGCCGCTTTCATAGGGGTGCGTATACCAAGCATCGTGACTTCGATATTGGCTTCAATGAGTTCAATTACTCGCAGGGCGAACAGTAAATAGGCCACAGAAACCAGAGTCAATAAACTTAAAAACAAACAGGGTTAAAAACAGGTGGGAACCCTTTAACTTCAATATAACTAGCAACGAAAACGTTGAAGGGGTCACTTAAGTTAAAAAAGTTATAAAAACTTGAAAAAGTCCAAGTAAAAAATTTTAAAAATGGTCGAGCCTATATACCGGAGCCTCAACAGGGTGGGTTGGGCGGGGAAATTTTTCGTTTTTCAGGTGCCGGATCACGGCGTGCGACACGTCGTTGGATGCGGCTCGCGACGCTGGACACGATGGTAAGTATTTTCAGGGTAGCGGTAATAGAAAAATTTTTGGCAATTTAGAAAAAACCCTGAAAAATGGGTGTTTTTGAAAAAGTCAATATGGCGGATGGCGCGCAAGCGCGTCGTCACGCAGTCAGGATGTGAAGAACAATGCACCAGGCTATTGAGAATTTAAATCACGCGAATCGGTTAAGCCGATCGCGAGTTATGCAAATTTGAAATTTAACAATGTATGAAAAAACTGAAATTTCGCTAAAAACTGAAAAATTCGCGCAAGATCGCTCCAAAAAGTGCACAGCACACTCGGGTAAAATTAAACACGCAGGAAAAACAAAAAAGTCCGATCAAAATATCAATATTTTCAGTCGAGATATAGTTCGGTTAGGTTAGGTTAGGTTAGGTTAGGTTAGGTTAGGTTAGGTTAGGTTAGGTTAGGTTAGGTTAGGTTAGGTTAGGTTAGGTTAGGTTAGGTTAGGTTAGGTTAGGTTAGGTTAGGTTAGGTTAGGTTAGGTTAGGTTAGGTTAGGTTAGGTTAGGTTAGGTTAGGTTAGGTTAGGTTAGGTTAGGTTAGGTTAGGTTAGGTTAGGTTAGGTTAGGTTAGGTTAGGTTAGGTTAGGTTAGGTTAGGTTAGGTTAGGTTAGGTTAGGTTAGGTTAGGTTAGGTTAGGTTAGGTTAGGTTAGGTTAGGTTAGGTTAGGTTAGGTTAGGTTAGGTTAGGTTAGGTTAGGTTAGGTTAGGTTAGGTTAGGTTAGGTTAGGTTAGGTTAGGTTAGGTTAGGTTAGGTTAGGTTAGGTTAGGTTAGGTTAGGTTAGGTTAGGTTAGGTTAGGTTAGGTTAGGTTAGGTTAGGTTAGGTTAGGTTAGGTTAGGTTAGGTTAGGTTAGGTTAGGTTAGGTTAGGTTAGGTTAGGTTAGGTTAGGTTAGGTTAGGTTAGGTTAGGTTAGGTTAGGTTAGGTTAGGTTAGGTTAGGTTAGGTTAGGTTAGGTTAGGTTAGGTTAGGTTAGGTTAGGTTAGGTTAGGTTAGGTTAGGTTAGGTTAGGTTAGGTTAGGTTAGGTTAGGTTAGGTTAGGTTAGGTTAGGTTAGGTTAGGTTAGGTTAGGTTAGGTTAGGTTAGGTTAGGTTAGGTTAGGTTAGGTTAGGTTAGGTTAGGTTAGGTTAGGTTTTTTTTTTTTTTTTTTTTTTTTTTTTGTAGTACCTCATTTATTCCTTCACCACAGGGCGAAGACATTATTTTCAGTACTTGGATTATAATTCTTCTTTTTTTTTTTTTTTTTTCCTTTGCTCTATTAAGGGGTAGAGGGCTCCGGTCTTTATCGGGAGCCCTGCCACAATATACTTAACATCTAACATTACAAACGATTTACATGTTTTTTTTTTTTTTTCTATTTATAAGTTTCTTATTTACTATTTATTATCTTATTTCTATCGATATTTCTATATATGATATCCATTATATACAATTATATATTGTTATCATATTTTTCTTACTCTACTTTATTTCTTTTTATTACAGATAGTGCAACTTTTTCACAATATTCTACAAAAATATCTCTATGTTTACTATTTATTATTGACGGCAAGTTTTCGACAATCACTCCAATACCCATTTTCTGCTCTACATTGTACCGTTGTTTGGCAAACATAGGACATTCAAAAAGTATGTGTGGCACGGTCTCCCTTTCGCTCGGATCGCAGGGACATGATGGATTCTCCTTACACTTAAAGCGGTTTAAGTATTCGGAGAATCCACCATGGCCCGTCATAACCTGTGTCATTATGCTTGAGGTCTTCATCTTTCGGATTGTATTATATGCACCAGCAACATCGGGAAAGAAAAGCTTTGTTATAGAAGCGGTTTCACCATTTATATACCGGCTGTTCCATTCTGCTATTGTACTTAGACGAATTGTGCGTCGGACAAATGAGACAGGGCACTTGTCATAATCCGGCTTTCTCTTTGATCGGAGGGCTGCTTCCTTTGCCAGCTGATCGGCTCTTTCATTCCCAGCCAATCCGGCATGGGCCTTAATCCAGAACAGGGACACACTCTTTCCCTGATTGGCACAGCGCCTGATGGCTTCCCTGGTTTCAACGGCTAAAGGGTGTGGAGAGGTTGGGTTGGTTATGGTCTGTAAGGCTGCTCTCGAGTCACTATAAATACCATGCGTGGTTTTTCTGCTCTTTAGCACTTCATGTGCTGCTGTGTTTAGGGCCAGAAGCTCTGCCTGGTATACAGTGCAATAAGATGGCAATGTAAGTTTGAGGGCCTTGGTTTCGGCACCGCCATTCCACAGGGATAGCGATGCCCCAACCTTACCCTCAATCTTACTGCCATCGGTGAAAATTCGCGTCTCAAAACAGCTGTAATTTCGGTATTGCTCCTCATCGGCCAGGCAACCGAACTCTAAGCTGTTTAGCTCTGCTGGGTGTGGGATATCTTTAAATGAAGCCATTTGCTCCACCTCCCTATCTCCCAATAATGACGGCAGGATCCCCCTCTTTGCTTCATATAGCGAAGCTACTTCGCGAATGCGAAGATCGAGGGGGAGTATCCCAGCCAACACCAGAGCCGAATTCAAAGAGACGGTGCGATAAGCCCGACAGAGCTTCTGCGCAAAGCCCCTTTGAACCACGTTTAGCTGCTTGCGGACTCCTAACTTGTTTGCCGCCGAGGCCCACGAACTCGCGGCGTATAGAATCGTTGGCTCCACAGCTGCAGTATATATAATTTTTATAACCTCAGGGTGCAGCCCCCAGCTGACACGCGCCGCTTTCGCCAACTGCTTGTATCGGACAATTGCCTTCCTGCAAACATTCGTCACGTGTTTGTTGAAAGTCAGTTTTTCGTCGATGGTGAGCCCCAATATTTTCACTTCTTTGGACATTCCAACGACGATCCCCCCCATGCTCAGACGCGGTACATCATACTTTAACTTTCGTGTTAAAAGCATAGCACATGTTTTGTGCGGTGCGAATGTCAATTTATTCATGATGCCCCAGGTCCAAACAAATTCGAGAGCGTCGTTGGCTTGTCTCTCAATTTCTAGAGCTGTCTCACCTTCGAAAATCATAACAACGTCATCGGCAAAAGCCTGAGAGTAGTTGCCTCTGCTCGCCAGTTGCTTGAGAAGTGGATCCAGCAAAAGGTTCCATAGGATGGGCCCACCAACTGAGCCTTGGACACATCCTTTGCTGGTACTTCTTTTGTATTCCCGACCTGCAAACCTCACTCTGACCGCTCTGTGATCGAGATAGCTACCGATTGCCCGTCTCAAATTCACAGGACACTCTTCCTCTGCCAGACGTACCATGATAGCAGGCCACCAGGCACTGTCAAAGGCTCCCTCTATATCAAGAGACACCAATGTTATTAATTTCTTTTGGTCTAGTTTTATTCGGATGTGTTGCATCAAATTATAGAGGGAGTCTTCAGTGCCCCGTTGTGGCATAAATCCATATTGCCTAGTGCTGATTTTGGGTAGCAAGTGATATTTGAGACGAGCAATCAACATCTTCTCGTATATCTTCCCAAGGATAGGCAAAAGCCCAATCGGTCTGTAAGATTTGGGAACGGTATACGAGTCCTTACCGGGCTTCCTGAGAATCACTACTACAGCTTCCTTCCAGATATTTGGGAAGTATTGGTGCATCAGACATTTGTTTAGTAGGGCCAAGAAAAATTCCGAATCACTAGCAATCGCCTGAGCGCAAATGTCAGCCGTAAAACCATCCGCGCCAGGTTAGGTTAGGTTAGGTTAGGTTAGGTTAGGTTAGGTTAGGTTAGGTTAGGTTAGGTTAGGTTAGGTTAGGTTAGGTTAGGTTAGGTTAG
>CAOKYR010000186.1:0-17190 GCA_948473455.1 Teleiodes luculella | reverse complement strand
ATACTGCTCCGTTGACTCCAATTCTTTTTGGTGGCGTTTGAAAAACTTATGTCTCTCGACTGCGAGATTCTTTTTTGGAATAAAGTATTCATCAAACTTCTTAAGTAAATCTTGTACGGATGTGCATTCTTCTTTGAACTGCTCATACACCTCTCTACACTTGTCTCCGATGACATGTAGAAGAATATTTATTTGTACCTTATTATTCTTTTTCCCTAATTCACATGCCTCAAAATAGATGGTAAAGGATTTTTTCCACTTTTCCCATTCTGCACTAAGATTTCCAGACGTTACGTTCGATAAATTATTCTCGAAGACAAATGGCGGCGGTGGTTGCAAAACCGTCTCCATGCCTGTACACTGACACTGCCCTGTTTCTTCTCGCGAATCTTCGAATTGATCACTATCAGACTCTCCTGACATCTAATTTCACTAACTAGGTACATAAGTAAACTTTCACTTTATTTTATACCGGCTGCGCCATGTCAATTTATATGTAGGCGTGTAAATCAAACAACGGTAATGCTGAGACTAAATCTATTTATTTTTATACATGCTACCCACAATATTATTATAATAATATGAAAACACCCACATCTATAACGACTGGTACAGAATATACTGTTGAAACCATCGCCGCTGCGCCGTATCCATGTCTCAAAAATATCATCAACTGCGGCGCTCTAATACAGAAGTTGGTATTTTATGGCTAGTAGTACTCCGGTGCGCCCCACGGACCCAGTCTATTTCGGCTTGAGTAAAAGCAGCTTCTTGAGTAGAAGTCAATGAATCCATTGAACTTGTTATTCGTAACGTTCCAAATGATTCACCTGTAACAAACAAAAGACAGTATCTATCTATCTATACTAATTTTATAAAGAGGAAAAGTTTGACTGTTTGTTTTTTTGTTTACATCGAATAGGCTCCGAAACTACTGAACCGTTTTCAAAAATTCTTTCACTGTTAGCAAGCTACATAATCCCTGAGTAACATAGGCTATATTTTATTTTCAAAAAAATTAGAGATCCTTACTAAAAATTCTATAATGTAACCCAAGGTGTAAAAAAAATACGTAAAATATTCCTGATAATTGAAAATGCTCCGAAAGTACTGAACCGATTTTGGTGAAACTTGGCACAAAGTTAGAATAGACCTTGCGAAAGAACATAGGCTAACTTTTATCGCGGGAAAATTCCTCATTCCTACGGGAAAAACTATTAACGCGGGCGGAGCCGCGGCGGGAAGCTAGTAATAAATAACTAGATGAGCATTCTGGATTGGGTGCACTCTCTCTAATTATGACAAAATACTTTTATGCAATCCAATATCGACCCTATTGGATTGTATACACGTGAAGCTGGACATTTTGACTTTAAACGCAACCTTATGCCACTACCGCAGCAGTAGCAAAATTCTTGCAAGTGTCTACTATCTAGCTCACGTATCTATCACAAACATTCACAGGCTTTTCCTAACTAAAGCTATACAATGAATTCTGTATAGAAAACTCATTTAAATTTCGTTTCATTACTTATTACTTTTCTTATTGCATGCACATTCATATGTACGTATATTATCTATCTTCTATAATATAAAAAATGAATTGCAAAATGTGTTGGTAAGCGCATTACTCAACAACGCCTGGACCAATCTTACCAATTCTTTTTTTTTAATGTTCTTTGAAGTCCAGGGATGGTTCTTACAGTTTTTTTTTATGTAAGCAAATTGTAATAAAAATAAATACGTACCCAGACTAGGCATCAAAAGCGAAAGAATAAGGCCCAGTACAGACGCTCCGCCGCAGACCCATGACAGCGCGTCTCGATAATAGTATGACTCAGCGCCTTCGGCGCTGTAATGTAAATAAAGCAGTTCCAAATTAATCATTATTGTTTTAAACATTGTTATTATGAGTCACGATCGTACATTGAATACCAAAACATAATTTCAAATGAATTGGTATTTCCAATACACTTGTCTATATCAGTATGAAAACAAAGTTAAAATCAAATACATACTTACTTAGTAATTAATTAGTAAACAGAACATTGTTTCTATTGCTGTTATGTGTAAATAGATGGTATTAAATAGAAATGAAACTAAAACAACAGTCACGTAACGGGCCACTTTGTATGAAAAGTTGAATTTTAATTTTGATATTTCAACCTATGTTCCTTAGGGAAAGTTGTTCAGTTTTATAAGTACTACCACTATATTGCGGTTAAACAACCAGTTAAATTTCACGGCGTATAATATAATACATATTTAGTTTGGGTTGCCTGGTAGAAATTGCTACCTTAGCAATAAGGCCGCCTTTTGTACACCTGTGTTGCTTTAATTATGTTTGTTGCATTCTCTTGTGTGCAATAAAGTATATTCTATTCAGACTATTCTATTCTATTTTTAGTTATAACAAGAAATGCTAAGGAAGAAGCAGTCACTTACTACAACTGTATAAGCACTATGGCGATTCCACACGACAGCTTGTCAGTGAAGCTCATAAGGCCGTATACAAAGGCCGACGCTTCAGTAGTCGAACCCACCAAGTCGGCTGTCAGAGCCAAGCTCGTTACCAGCATCACTGATCCACCGAAACCTGAAAGTTTATTATTATCTATCTATCTATCTTCTTCTTCTTCTTCTATTTTCTTCTATCTATACTATAATAAAACTAAAGAATCGGCATGTCTAAACATTAATATGTTTTTCAAAAAACTGATTGTAGATAATAATAATACAGAGTAGCTGAACACAAAAATCAAGTTCTGAAAATAATGTCCGTCTTTCTGTCTGTTTGTACACGCTAATCTCTGGAACTACTGGACGGATTTTTATGAAACTTTGCAATAATATGGCTTATACATCAGAATAACACATAGACTACTTTTTACCGCAAGAAAATAATTCATTCCCACGGGAAAACCTGTTAACGAGGGCGGAGCCGCGGGGCGGAAGGCTAGTTTAGAATAAGTCGGTTTATTAAATACAACACCTATCTGTAGTTTCAGCTTTGTCAAAATGTGGTGGAATAAAATAAATAAAACATAGATTAGTCTCGTACCATTCGGAAGGCGTGGGTTGAATCCTCGGCCGGCACGTACCAACGTGTTTTCCATTTTAAAATGTATATACGTATATCTGACGCTCACAAGTGATCGATATCTCTACCAAAATCGACCAAAGTGAAGGTGGACCGGCCATTTAATAAGAAGCCCCCAAGATATGTGGAGCAAAAAAGTATCTGACTGGTATCACAGAGATGGCAAACGAAACAGAGGCCGCCAACCCATGAGAAGGGAAGACGACATAAAACTGACAGCGGGGGGTTCATTGGAGAAGGGTTACGCGAGACAGAGGGCAATGGAGGGCGTTAGAGGAGGCCTATGCCAAGAGGCAATCCGAACTAAGAGACATTCTATAAACACAGTACTCAAAAATTATCATGGTTCAGGATGAAAGGGCTCATCATCATCATCTGACGCTCATATACATTGAGGGAAAACATCGCGACGAAACCTATGAAGTGAGGCCTCCGTCACTCCATGTACTTGCGCGCTATAACTACCTACCGCCCGGCCGAGCGGTCTCGGGCCTTTTGCGGACCCAATTCCCCATTCCCTAAAGGTGTTAGTAAAGTGGCGCAATACGCGAGAGAGAGAGATGCAGCAACTTCGTCTTTTCGCCTAGAGCCGCGCGATCTGAATTGCACTTTATTATAACAGAGCTAGGGTTGCTATTTATATGAATTATGTCCCCTAGTGCAGCTTCTGTAGGGACTACTATTTGGTATTCTGTGACTAAGACCTGTTCACCCCAAGTGCAAACACACTTACCAATCAACGCTGCCACCACATAAATGTAAATTGTTTTGTATGAATCATCCGACCCAAAGTATATCCATATGAAACTGCTTAATGCACAGGCGGCCCCCACTAGGTAGCTGAGTTTGCGACTGACCGAGCGTGGCGCCACCGCCTGCACCCCGGCCGCCGCGAGGCTCCCTACATACATGACTAGAGGAATCACTGCCAGGGAGCGCGCTGCCAGCGCTAAGGTGCGGTGAAGGTACAGAGGAATCAGCATCTGAGATACATTCACCACGAGTCTAGTTGACATGTATACTCCTGCCACCTGCAATATAAAAAATTTATTTTCAGTCCTAAAATTGTTTTCTTTAAATATATTCAGATTTCGGAACAACATTTCAATAGGGATGGATAAGTTTACAGTGCCTTGCCATTAATAATATTATCATTATCCCTTCTTAATATTATAAATGTGAATGTAACTCTTGTCTGTGTGTTCGTTACGCTTTCACGCCAAAACCACTGAACCGATTTTGATGAAACTTATTATTATTAGTATGGAGATAGAATAAACCTTGAGCTAGCCTACTTTTTACCGCAGGAAAATACCTCATTCCCACGGGACAAAAGGGTAGCATAAACTTGGTACAGATAAAATAGACTGGGGATGGATATCGGCTACTAAATTGTAGTACTGGCGGATAGCTACCTGTTACCGCGGGAAAATGGTAAGTCGGGCGGAGAGTTTTGGTGAAATTTGGTACAGAGATATAATAGATTTTAAGGATGGATAAAGGCTACCTTATACCGCGGAAAAGCCTCATCCTCACCAGGGGAAAAACTGTTAGTGTGTCTGTGTTTGTTACGCTTAATGAAGTGCCTGTGGCCTTTAATAAGAGAGTGACAAAGGCTACTTTTCAAGGCTGGAAATCATCTCATTCTCACAGGAAAAGTCGAAAACCAACAGAGGCGTAGTTGCGGGCGAGCAGCCAGTAAACAATAAATTTAATCAGTCCCAACATGGGATAATACAGCTACAAAAACTACACAATATTTATTTACCTGATACATGGATGGCCTCTTCAAAAACCTTCCATGTACATTTCTTCCTTCTACTTGTAAAGAATTAATCTCACTGCGCTGCTCACGAATGGTCAAATGGAACAGGATAACAGCTACTGTGCCAACGCCCATCACAATATACACTATTTCTCTAAATTTCCACGCATCTGCTGGCCCTACTTGCTGTGGAGTATAACATAATAATATGGTAAAAAAACTGCTTCATAAAAGAAAATTATGTATGTATGTATATGGTTTTATTAGTATACCTACTTACAGGCAAGCAAGCCCAATTTATAATACAATGACATACCTCTTTATCACAATTCCCAGTTACTTGTAACACAATCCATGTGATAATGTACACAAATAGATTAGAAAATACTGTGAACCCAAACCTACAAAATAAATAAAATATGAATACATAATGACATAAAAGGTAATTTATCTGTGAGATGAGATTATTTATCTATATAGGTATTTCATACCTTACAGCTGTAAGTTTTTTTCTTGTATGATCAGCATCAGACAATTCAGGTATCAAACTTAAATGTGAAATTTGGACGGCTGCCCAGCCTATTTGGAATATTGTGATGAAAGCTGCATAGTAGAACATTTGTGCCCACTTGTGCGCTGTAGAACATCCCACACATTCAAAGAATATGAATGGGAATGATGCCATTGTACATATGCTACCTGAAAATATTAATACAGTAACGTTACATACATGCCATTGAATCATAACAGAATTTGTAGTGCAAGTACAAATATGTGGAAAATGCTGGTTACATACTACATATAAACTTACCAAATAAATGCCACAGTTTTCGTCGTCCGTACAATGCACTCCAAGAGCCCATGGTATGGTCTGAATGGTAGCCTACGAAGGGTGTCGCTAAAGCATCTACCACTTGTCCTATCATCATCAAGTAACCTGCTTGAGAAGCAGTGAATTCGAGAATCAAATGAAAATACACCAAAAAGTATGTAAACCATAAACTGGCGCACACGTCGTTTAATACATGACCAATCCCATATCCTAGTTGCAATCTAATATTGGCAGATATAGACCTTGTAGATACAGTATCCACAAGTTCATTATCCATTTTTCTAAAGTTTGTGTCTTTTTGTTTCCAACTACTGTAAAGTTTTGACAAGTTGTAGTCCTGTGTTATGAAGAAAATGAAATCACTAGAAGTAATGAACCACAAGATAATTGGACATTAGAAAACTATCATTTTCATAAAACGCGAAGCAAGAAGAAAATAAAATAATACGTAAATTCCACGTAAGCAAAATCACGGCACAATTTTTTTTTTTTTTAGTTTCTTTCTCCCTTGTGGGAAAGGCAAAGGGATCTAAGCCCATACAGCCTAGTCTTTAGTTTCAAGTTTAATACTTTAATGTCTTCATCTTCAGTCATTATTTCTTCAGTTTCGTTTCATCGTCTTTAGTCATTTCTTGCATCCATGTCTTCAGTAGTTTCATTTCTTGTTACGTACGGAATCATTGAAATGCAAGGGTGGTTCTTACATTCCAATGATACTGAAGTTTAACGCGGGGTATCAAACCAGAAACAGCTAACCACTCATTATTTCTCACTTTCATTGAATAGTTCTTCTTTAACGGCACATTATCGCACTAATTCCACCATATTAACACCACAATTACCATGAAAAACTAATTTTAAAAAGGACGAAACAATGAACCCTCCATTTCCTCTCGATTCCCGCGTAAAACCACAGATCAACTATATATACACAGGGTATAGATAGGACAGTTAGAATTTGGCCCAAGCTTCCTCTGACCGCGTTATGGCGCTGCGTACGACATTCGCTTTGACAGCATAGGGTAGCCAAGAACAAAACGTGACATATGTCGATAATTAGGGATGTTCTAAATTATATCGATAATTCTTTTCCACCTCGATATAGGTTTACCAGTTATTACTTTTTATTTAAGTTTAAAAATAAAACAAATTTTATAAACATAGATTTTTTATTTTTTAATGATTTGTTCCTTAGTCTCAATTTTCTTGCTTGAGTAGTAGATTGTGCTAGTCTTTGCGAGAACGTGTCGCCCAGACTTTCCATTGCCACAGCTTTCCCCTTACTTATATATTTTCTTTGCTTAGAGCCAAAATTCCTCATTCCTGAAAAATAATAAAATATTCATATTAATTTCTTACGTGTTTTTTTAATGACTTCAATATAGACATTATTTAAAACTAGTCCTCACAAAAACAATGTTTTTTTTTCGTTTTTATATCGCAGTAAGCTATCATAATAATATCAGAATAAAATGTAGCTTTACCCGTTTGCGGTTTAGCAGAAGAGCTGTAAGGTATGTATTGAGTACCTACAGATAGTGTTCGGATTTTAGAATAAAGTAATGAAATTAAGTAGAGTACCTATCACTAGTACCGTGTGTATTGTACCCGTTGTTTGGATTTGGCCGTACTTCCTCAGCAAAGGATGAGTTCCTGTAAATAGACATTTATTTGTAAATAATTAATTACACACTCATTGTTTTATGCCTATCTTAACTCAGTGTGAAATAAATAAAATAATTAAAGTAGCTACTTAGCATAATGTACCTTTTGGTTTTGTATATTATTGTCTCTGTTGTCTGGAGTGGGTCTTACTTCTTCAGCAGAAAGATGAGTTATGTACTTAGACTTAGTTATGTAAATTGATTAGTATTATTTTATTTATTTTTTTAATTATATTTTATTTGTAAATTACACATTTATCGTATTTTGCTTATCTGCATGTGAGTGATAAGTTTCAGACTAGGTCTATATTAAAATCCATAATCGTTGAATGGCATAACAATTAAATTCCATAATTTTTAAATCCATTATTATAATGATTTAAAAGTCCTATCTTTAAGACGAATACTGTTAGTAAGTATAAAAAATTAAAAAATATAACAAATATGGGAGTGATTAAATAAATACACGAAATGTTTTTATTAACCAAAATATTTTAAATTTATCATTTTTAAAGTTGAAAAATGTATTTTAAATTACAGATTATAAAACTATGGATTTTAATAATTATGCTAAATAATGGTATGATTTTTCAAATTATGCATTCTTATTGTTATATGAATTCAAGTTATGGGATGATTTTATGATAGGGCTATTTATATTATGCAATTTAAAGGACACGCCTTTAGATTACATACCTATAGGCTCCTCTAAACCACGTTCTTGTTTCCTTGTAAAGGAACATGAGGGTTGAGGGTCTGAAAATAGAAAAGAAAAACATGTGAAGTTGACGTCAAGTTATGGAACATAGTCCGTTGAAATAACTAACTCAACCCGCACTGCAAAACAAAAAAGGTATTTTTGCCGCTTCAATTGTCTAATTTACTTTCGCCCTATTTGGAATGCAAATAATCTTAGCAATCATGCAACTCTTACTTTAGACAGGTCATAGTCATAATAATCAAACAAAATATGATTGCCTTAAGCGGTGTTGATATACACACCTGCTCCAATAGTTACTGCATGCGGCATTGTTATCTGAATCTGGTCTGGATTTTCAAAGTTCTTATGCTCACTTGTAAGATCTAAAACAGAAGAAATCCCAATTAGGTACTAAATGAATAAAATTAAATTTTAGTTTTTTTCTGCGACCTATTCTCATGTTATTAGAAAAAAACACATATAATCATTCTACACATATAACATAATATAACACATTCTCATGTTATTAGAAAAAAACACATTAAAAAATCGTGCTTTTTTTTCGCTAAATATATACAATACATAGCTAAACAAACGATATGTGTTCATTCCAGTGGATTTGATTGAACACTACCCCACGCCTAGTTGGTAGTGTGCCTGCCTGCTGTGCTGTGTGGGTTTATTCTAATTGGCTAGACCTTCTTCTTAACTTGGTAGACCTTGTTAGTATATTGATGATGAGATAACCTAAGATAACTTACCAGGCAGAGAGTTAGACCGTCAAGTACGGGGCGCATGGTATTTTCTTAGGTTCGGAGGAGGAAAAATCAACTCAACAAACACAATATGAAATCACAAGATGCGCAAACAACGACATTATTTTATCATTAACAAGTCAACAGGCGGACGAACGATCTATGGAACTGAAGTTAACCACAAGTTAACTGAACTGAACATTGTCACAAGTGTCATAATAAAAGACCACAGATTGCTTTCGCAAAATGGCGTCTTGCGATACTAGCGACAAAGCGCTGTCACGGGAACTACAGCTGTCCAGGCCCTGCGTAAAACCCTCACGGCACAAGAACCACCAACCACCAAAGAGAAAAATAACTTTTTTTTTTTTTTTTTTTAGTTTCTCCCTTGTGGGAAAGGCAAAGGGATCTAAGCCCATACAGCCTAGTCTTTAGTAGTGTCTTGCATTATCCAAGTTTAATGCCTTCAGTCATTGTTTCTTCAGTTTCATTTCGACGTCTTTAGTCATTTCTTGGTAGTTTCATTTCTTGTTACGGGATCATTGAAATGCAAGGGTGGTTCTTACATTCCAATGATACTGAAGTTTAACGCGGGGTATCAAACCAGAAACAGCTAACCACTTATTATTTCTCACTTTCATTGAATAGTTCTTCTTTAACGGCATATTATCGCACTAATTCCACCATATTAACACCACAATTACCATGAAAAACTAATTTTAAAAAGGACGAAACAATGAACCCGCCATTTCCTCTCGATTCCCGCGTAAAACTCCAGAGAAAAATAACTTTATGAATGATTATGACTTTATGACAAGCCAAGCCAGCCAGCAGCGTGAGAGCGTGAGCGTGACAAGAAAATGAAACTTTAAGATTACTGAAGACTAGGCTGTATGGGCTTTGAACCCTTTGCTTTTCCTACAAGGGATAAAGCATAAAAAAAACTTGTAGAATTCTAAGTGTTGCCAGATTAGGCGAATTATCGCCATTTTGGCTACCTCGGAGGGTGCCGCCGCGCCGCTGCGCCGCCGCCGCCGCCGCGCCGGGGCGACAACGACCCGGGCGGCCTAAAATTCCAATCGGCGGCCATTTGCCATTTAGGCTACCTCAAAAAGTAAATTGGTCGATTTAGGCTACAGATCAATAAAGTCAGAAAAATGTTCATAAAATGCTTGTGAAAAAAGGAAAACGTCCTTGGGTTTTTGGTTTTTCTATTTAATTGGTCGCTCGCTATTGAACTTTTTTTGTAACTTGTTTATGTGAAGTAAAGTATTAGTATAGTATTATCTATATTAGTAAGTATTAGTGCGACGTATTTTTTGAGCGTATTTAGGCTTCAATGCTAAACATATTACACGATTTAGGCTACTTCAAATAAGATAAAAGTATTATGAATTTAGGCTACTTACTTGGGTAGTCAGAAATTCAGAATTTGAGTTCTATAATATCTGGCAGCACTGGCTTCCGTCTGTGTATTGTCTGTGTTTTGGTTCTATCGGTTCTATTTGGTTTGTTTGTGGTTTGGTTCGTGCGTGGTGTGTGTGTCAGATTGTCAGAAGGCAGGTATTTCACTGGCGACAGCGACAAAAGACGAAAGGGACGCAGTTATGCGCAAGAGTGAGCGCGGTGTATTTGTATCTCATTCTAACGCATAACTGCGTCCCTTTCGTCTTTTGTCTTCGTCGCCAGTGAAATAGTAGCAGTCAGTTAGCAGTGGTATCTGTCAGACAAGCAAGAGAGATATAGGTAGTCGAAAAATTTATTATTTTGTGTCAATTTTCTAGGTATTATGTGATGTAGCTAATATAAGTTCATTAGCTAATAAATACTTATTTTGTGGACAAGATGCTACCTTTACGGCCATTCTTCTTACGGTGTTCAATTACTTTCTTCTTGATGGCATTCTATGTCCATGGAGATGACTTCAAAGAAGAAATGTTTATTAAGCCTCTGCCCCCGACTCATCTTTATGTAGACTTTCAATTCGTCACATTAATGAACAGTGATTCTTCCTGTAAGTAACTTGATTTTTGCTTTGCTTCTAATCAACAACGGAGCTAAGTTATGTACTTTTGTTTGCCTAGAATTAATATGTTTTTACGCATTATTTCCAGATGAACATTCTCATCTTGCACCTCGATCGCTAGGAGAAATTATATCGCGATTCCAAGTTGAAGAACTGCACCTCACCTTGACTGAGGGCCAGTGGAGACATGATAAGTGGGGTTATCCGGTATTGGATGCTGCTCCAGGTGCCGAACTGTACGCTTGGTTTTCATCAGATGTGACTGATGTCGACACTCACTGGAGAAAATTGAGTGCTACTCTTTCTGGACTATTCTGTGCATCACTAAACTTTATTGACAATTTCAATACTGTCACTCCTCAAATGGCATTATGGCCCTCAGGTGCATTTCAAAATAGTGAGAATATTACTGCTCAACTAAGATATGCATCTTTACCAAGGGAAATTGTCTGTACAGAGAATCTAACTCCTTGGAAAAAGCTCCTCCCTTGTGAATCTAGTAGAGGGTTTTCAGCCCTTCTCAATTCTAGAATGATACACAATACCAATTACCACTCAATTGGGGTACATGTAAGAAATAAATGTGCTTCTAAAGATTGTACGAAAACACAATTGGAGATAAAACAAACTGTAGCTTTAGTCTATGACTATAAAATCATCAACAGTATGGATTGGACATTTAGGAAATTGTTTGGCCAAGGCTTGCCTGGTGGTTGTCCTCTGGCATCTACTAGTAGGATCTATATAGACATATCATCAAATACTACACAGTCCTTTAAATTAATTCCCCCTCCACAAAATATCATCGCATCTCAAAGAGGAGGGGGTGATATTCTTTTAGCTACTTATGATGTATTACCTAATGGTCAAATGATAAATATTGGTGCCATCTATGATGCCAAAAACCAAGTTTTGATTACAGTTCCTCCACCACTGCATTTTAATCGTTATGTGCTAGGTTATGGAAAAGAATTTGGTGGTATTGTAACTGAATTAATTAACAACTGCTGGACTTCAGTCAATGTTGTTGTGTTGGAGAATGCACCTTGGTGGTTACCTATACAACTAAGTTCCTTGAGAATCAATGGAGAAGCAGAAAGCAATCTAGTTGTATCACAGTATTATTCTCCTGGTCGCAGCAGGCAGAAACCATACCATCTTGAGTTACTTTTAAAGCTGCCACCAAGATCTACAACTACAATTACAATTGACTTTGAATTTGTTTTTCTAAAGTGGCAAGAGTACCCTCCTGATGCTAATCATGGTTTCTACATTGGATCTGCATTGATTTCTGCAAACTTACCAACTGCTAGAAATTATACAAGTTTACCAATTTCTGGTAGCACATTTGAATCTGTTGTAAATGCTTCACAACTTTGTAAGTAAATCTGGTATTGTGAGTTTACTGTGTTACATACATTATAATATTATCATTGACAAATATTATGTTTTGACTTTTTCAGGGTATCCATTTTTGTTTAGATCCAATGGTGCAATGGTGTCACTACCCACTCCAGACTTCAGTATGCCCTACAATGTGATATGTCTTGCCTGCACAGTAGTAGCTCTTGCATTTGGACCTCTGCATAATATATGTACAAAAGAATTGGGACTAAAACCAGTAGCTGCATCAGTAACCTTGGGACAAAAATTCCTAAATCTATTCAGAAAAAAATAAAATTTAATGGTTATTTTTTGTTACATCACACCGAAAAGTGAGAACTAATTTTAGACTGAATAAAAATAAGTTGGTTTGCATTGTACCAGTCACTATATTAAATATATTATTTATATTCAGCTTCTTGTCATTTCGTGAAACTTTTCCTCTTTGTCAGGAAATCAGGATGTAGGTATTTTTTTCCTTAATAATAATAAGGGTAGTAACTGCTTCTTTATTTTTAAATTACCATACTATGCTTTCTATCTAAAGCACAGAATAAATAAATATAGTATGTACTACGAACATTAAAGCCAGAGAAATAATTTTTTAAATCGCTCTTCAGGTATTTTTCTATTACACAAAAGCGTAAGGGACGCAGTTATGCGTTAGAATGAGATACAAATACACCGCGCTCACTCCTTCGCATAACTGCGTCCCTTGCTTTAAATATAAACAGAAAATGGGCATATAAATATGTATATGTTACCGGAAATGTATGAAATCCGTCATTGTATACAATTCCTAGGAAATGTATACAATGCCTAAAGTCGCCCGGAAATGTATGAAATAAATTATATTAGACACATTTCCTAGGAAATGTATACATTTCCTAATTAGCAGTAGGAAATGTAATACATTCAAGAAATCAATGGGTAAGCGGGGAAAGCGGAGCGAGGGAAGGCTATTGCAACAGAAGTATATAATAGTACAATGCGTGCCAAATAAGAATAGGATCGCGCTTGCAGCTAATGTCACGAGACAAATGTCACCAAATGTCTTTGTACCATCTGCAAGAAAATGTAATAATTTTTATGTATAATAATTAATTTCAATAAATTAAATCCTATAGATAACGCAACAATAAGCAAAATAGTAATATTATTACTACACCGACAGACGCGTCCGTGTTGCTAGATTATGTGAATTTTCGTGATTTTTATGCATACCTGCATACCTAAATTATTAATTAACATAATCAAAATAATCATATTAGAATCATATTAGGAATTTTCAGTGGGGCCAACTCTCTTCGAGGTAACCTAAATCACAGAAATCCACATAATCTTACAACACAGACGCGTCTATCGGTGCGACCAGTAATTATATTACTATTTTGCTGTTTGTTGTGCTTGTGTTATCTCTATCATTTAATTCAAATTAATTAATATATTTTCATATCATTAGATTTTTTTTGTAGACCGTACTTTTCTGTCGTATTTTGACATCTGTCTCGTGACGTTAGCTGCAAACGCGATCCTATTCTTATTTGGCACGCATAGTACTACTCGTACAGAAGGGATATTTACCTCCCCGCACCAAAAAACGTTCCCTGCTCGATATCCCTCCACTCACTACATCCCGTTGGCGCCGCCAAACTCCGCCGGATGGTGTTGCGTGATATACGAGGAAGCATAAAGACTATTTTTCTTTGTTTTTAATTTACATCTAGTGGTTGTCTATTATAAAAATTAGAACGACGTTGGTTCTTTGGAGTGCCCGACCTGTGGTATTGCGTCACACGATCAGGCGAACGCTTGCGCTTGTGCCGCTTAAATATTCAGTGCCTATACACCAGCCATAAATAAGAATAAATACGAGTAGTTCAATTTTAGAGTGTAATTATTAAAAAGCTCTATTAAATATTTTATATTTATGTTAATGAATGCTTTACATAGTTAGGAGAAGGCTTTTGATTTTACATTGTGGCGTATTTACTCGTACTTAAACGATAGACTGTTTACATATCAAATTAAAGTTTGAGCTTAACAAGCTTTATTTATAGTTTTTGTACTAGATACGCTGTAAAAAATAGTAAATTTTAATACACAAAAATCCTTATAAAGATATTATATATTACCATATGATTGTTACATTATTTCAACGAGAGCCTTGAGAAAAAATTCTAATTGTCAGTTTAACAAAGTGTTTCAATTATAATATTCACAGATAACTCTGATTCTCAGTTTAACCGGGAGCTTTGTTCATTTTATTCACAGAAAGCATTAGTTTTATACATTTCCTAGTACAAGTTCGGAATTTTATACAATTCCTAGGAAATTCATACATTTCCTAGGATATGTGTGAATTAAGTAATCTTTAAAACATTATTTCATACATTTCCTAACGAGCTCCGGAATTGTATAGGGTCAGGTGGTATACAGTGGCTCACTTTTTTTCCGAGGGCTGTAACTCTGCTTTAAAACATATTGTGGAAGTTTTAATTTGACAACTGTATTGCTTGTTTATTCTAGTTTCATGCTGCTAAGTCACTTTTCTCATATTACTTATGGAAAAATAGATAAATGACATTTTCTAAAAACTTAGAAATGATCCATTGTGTACCTAGGGGTTGACACAGTGGCTCAGTACCGCATGTACAATGGATCGGGGTAGTACAGAGTGGTTACTAATAATATATACTGACTTTTTGTCGAAAATTCATTTACAATTGACTGTTTTTAAAGTTAGAATGTTTTGTATTTACTATTTTTTATAACTTAAGAGATATCTAGCAGTATCGTTTTATGTAAATTTAATAACTAGGAAATTATAATCAGAACATTATTTATAGGTAATCTATGGGTAAAATCTACGTATTATTGGTATTTTTGTCTCCATTGTTAGTTTAAAATATTGATGATATTAAATAAAATAATACTAAACATAGTAACTAGAATTCAGGAACTCACAAAATGTATAAAATACGTGAAGGAACCTATTTACTTGTTATTCAATACCTAACATTATATTATATTCAGCCAGATTTTGAGAATTATACAATCATCTATTAATAAATCAAAACGATGATTTTTCCAGTCCTGTATTAAAAGTATGAAAATAGTACCTATACAAAAATAGTAAAGTGCACAGTGAACCATGATTCACTGTGTACTTACAAGTTTTGATCCAGAGTGCACTCCACGGCCATTTTGAATTTAAATCTTCATAAGAAAAAAAGTATTCTGTATTGGCCCACTAATTAAGCACAAATATACTGGTAATTTGTCATAATACGCGAGAAATAAACAAATATATCCAATCACAAGACTGAAAATGAGGTGGAACAAATCAAATCTTATCAAAAATCTCAACTTTTTCCTACGAAAAAATTAAAACTTCTCTATAAAAAACAATATACAACATAGCCGCCACCCGATTGGTTTTGATAAGTTTGCATACCAAACGCTCTTGGAAAGTGAATAGGACAGATAGATAACATTCTTACTTCTTCGAAAACTGCCCCTGCGCCACTGTTTCTGCTATAGCCACTGTATGACAACTTACCCTACATTTCCTAGGAATTGTATACACACAGTTCCTGGATTTAACACATTTCCTGTAACATATATACTAAACAAAACAAAAAAGTTTTGTCGTTCGTAAAGCCTTGTCTTGTCATGGTTAATTGAAATCAAATAAATATGTCGGATATCTTAAACACGGCCATCTGACCCCAAACTAGGCAGACCCGCTAGGAAGTAATAGTGTTCCGTGAGGCAGACAGAGCCTGTACCACAGAATGGGTGTCAGGGAGCGATACGTACATTTATAAATAAATATACAACATCCAGAAACAAGGCAAACACAAGTGTTCATGTGTGCCCTAGGCGGGATTCGAACCCGCGACCCTGTACTTCGTAGGCAGACGTCGTACGTACTACCAAACCAACTAGCTAGGCTACTACGGGGGGCCCCGCCGCCGCCGCCGCCCACGTCACGCATAGTACACGATATATCGTGTCGTACATTATTTGCCTTCCAGTCATCTGTCTGTCTGACTGACTGACGTGAGTGACGTGACGTTTCGTTTCAACTAGCGATAGCGACGATAGTGTTTTTTGTTTTTCGGTTTTTTTTGGTTTTTTTTTTACGCGGGAATCGAGAGGAAATGGCGGGTTCATTGTTTCGTCCTTTTTAAAATTAGTTTTTCATGGTAATTGTGGTGTTAATATGGTGGAATTAGTGCGATAATGTGCCGTTAAAGAAGAACTATTCAATGAAAGTGAGAAATAATGAGTGGTTAGCTGTTTCTGGTTTGATACCCCGCGTTAAACTTCAGTATCATTGGAATGTAAGAACCACCCTTGCATTTCAATGATCCCGTAACAAGAAATGAAACTACCAAGAAATGACTAAAGACGACGAAATGAAACTGAAGAAATAATGACTGAAGACATTAAACTTGGATAATGCAAGAAACTACTAAAGACTAGGCTGTATGGGCTTAGATCCCTTTGCCTTTCCCACAAGGGAGAAAGAAACTAAAAAAAAAAAAAAAAAAAGATAGCGACGATAGTTCGTCAAGTCGTGGCAGTGTTGCCAGTTTGGTGATTTTGTCGCTAGATTTAGTGATTTTTAGGGGCTACATGGTGAAATTTTGGAAAAGATATCACTAGAAAAATATCTGGTGATTTTTAATGATATTTTTGAAATCTGGAGTTTTGAGACTTTAATACAGAAATAAGCCAAGAGATGGGGCCAAAAGTTGAGGTTCCCGCCGCGTTTTCGCGGATGCTCTAGTATCCGCGCGCGGCGCCCGACCGCCTCTTCGCTTTGGATACTAGATGTGATCTCTGCTGTTGGCAAAAATTTGAAATACTCAAAAATTGATCCATCTCAACCATCTACATCAGTAGATCCGTCACCGTGTCAAGATGACGAAGAAATACCACCGAGTTAGTTAACTT
>CAOKYR010000185.1:0-54986 GCA_948473455.1 Teleiodes luculella | reverse complement strand
CTAACCTAACCTAACCTAACCTAACCTAACCTAACCTAACCTAACCTAACCTAACCTAACCTAACCTAACCTAACCTAACCTAACCTAACCTAACCTAACCTAACCTAACCTAACCTAACCTAACCTAACCTAACCTAACCTAACCTAACCTAACCTAACCTAACCTAACCTAACCTAACCTAACCTAACCTAACCTAACCTAACCTAACCTAACCTAACCTAACCTAACCTAACCTAACCTAACCTAACCTAACCTAACCTAACCTAACCTAACCTAACCTAACCTAACCTAACCTAACCTAACCTAACCTAACCTAACCTAACCTAACCTAACCTAACCTAACCTAACCTAACCTAACCTAACCTAACCTAACCTAACCTAACCTAACCTAACCTAACCTAACCTAACCTAACCTAACCTAACCTAACCTAACCTAACCTAACCTAACCTAACCTAACCTAACCTAACCTAACCTAACCTAACCTAACCTAACCTAACCTAACCTAACCTAACCTAACCTAACCTAACCTAACCTAACCTAACCTAACCTAACCTAACCTAACCTAACCTAACCTAACCTAACCTAACCTAACCTAACCTAACCTAACCTAACCTAACCTAACCTAACCTAACCTAACCTAACCTAACCTAACCTAACCTAACCTAACCTAACCTAACCTAACCTAACCTAACCTAACCTAACCTAACCTAACCTAACCTAACCTAACCTAACCTAACCTAACCTAACCTAACCTAACCTAACCTAACCTAACCTAACCTAACCTAACCTAACCTAACCTAACCTAACCTAACCTAACCTAACCTAACCTAACCTAACCTAACCTAACCTAACCTAACCTAACCTAACCTAACCTAACCTAACCTAACCTAACCTAACCTAACCTAACCTAACCTAACCTAACCTAACCTAACCTAACCTAACCTAACCTAACCTAACCTAACCTAACCTAACCTAACCTAACCTAACCTAACCTAACCTAACCTAACCTAACCTAACCTAACCTAACCTAACCTAACCTAACCTAACCTAACCTAACCTAACCTAACCTAACCTAACCTAACCTAACCTAACCTAACCTAACCTAACCTAACCTAACCTAACCTAACCTAACCTAACCTAACCTAACCTAACCTAACCTAACCTAACCTAACCTAACCTAACCTAACCTAACCTAACCTAACCTAACCTAACCTAACCTAACCTAACCTAACCTAACCTAACCTAACCTAACCTAACCTAACCTAACCTAACCTAACCTAACCTAACCTAACCTAACCTAACCTAACCTAACCTAACCTAACCTAACCTAACCTAACCTAACCTAACCTAACCTAACCTAACCTAACCTAACCTAACCTAACCTAACCTAACCTAACCTAACCTAACCTAACCTAACCTAACCTAACCTAACCTAACCTAACCTAACCTAACCTAACCTAACCTAACCTAACCTAACCTAACCTAACCTAACCTAACCTAACCTAACCTAACCTAACCTAACCTAACCTAACCTAACCTAACCTAACCTAACCTAACCTAACCTAACCTAACCTAACCTAACCTAACCTAACCTAACCTAACCTAACCTAACCTAACCTAACCTAACCTAACCTAACCTAACCTAACCTAACCTAACCTAACCTAACCTAACCTAACCTAACCTAACCTAACCTAACCTAACCTAACCTAACCTAACCTAACCTAACCTAACCTAACCTAACCTAACCTAACCTAACCTAACCTAACCTAACCTAACCTAACCTAACCTAACCTAACCTAACCTAACCTAACCTAACCTAACCTAACCTAACCTAACCTAACCTAACCTAACCTAACCTAACCTAACCTAACCTAACCTAACCTAACCTAACCTAACCTAACCTAACCTAACCTAACCTAACCTAACCTAACCTAACCTAACCTAACCTAACCTAACCTAACCTAACCTAACCTAACCTAACCTAACCTAACCTAACCTAACCTAACCTAACCTAACCTAACCTAACCTAACCTAACCTAACCTAACCTAACCTAACCTAACCTAACCTAACCTAACCTAACCTAACCTAACCTAACCTAACCTAACCTAACCTAACCTAACCTAACCTAACCTAACCTAACCTAACCTAACCTAACCTAACCTAACCTAACCTAACCTAACCTAACCTAACCTAACCTAACCTAACCTAACCTAACCTAACCTAACCTAACCTAACCTAACCTAACCTAACCTAACCTAACCTAACCTAACCTAACCTAACCTAACCTAACCTAACCTAACCTAACCTAACCTAACCTAACCTAACCTAACCTAACCTAACCTAACCTAACCTAACCTAACCTAACCTAACCTAACCTAACCTAACCTAACCTAACCTAACCTAACCTAACCTAACCTAACCTAACCTAACCTAACCTAACCTAACCTAACCTAACCTAACCTAACCTAACCTAACCTAACCTAACCTAACCTAACCTAACCTAACCTAACCTAACCTAACCTAACCTAACCTAACCTAACCTAACCTAACCTAACCTAACCTAACCTAACCTAACCTAACCTAACCTAACCTAACCTAACCTAACCTAACCTAACCTAACCTAACCTAACCTAACCTAACCTAACCTAACCTAACCTAACCTAACCTAACCTAACCTAACCTAACCTAACCTAACCTAACCTAACCTAACCTAACCTAACCTAACCTAACCTAACCTAACCTAACCTAACCTAACCTAACCTAACCTAACCTAACCTAACCTAACCTAACCTAACCTAACCTAACCTAACCTAACCTAACCTAACCTAACCTAACCTAACCTAACCTAACCTAACCTAACCTAACCTAACCTAACCTAACCTAACCTAACCTAACCTAACCTAACCTAACCTAACCTAACCTAACCTAACCTAACCTAACCTAACCTAACCTAACCTAACCTAACCTAACCTAACCTAACCTAACCTAACCTAACCTAACCTAACCTAACCTAACCTAACCTAACCTAACCTAACCTAACCTAACCTAACCTAACCTAACCTAACCTAACCTAACCTAACCTAACCTAACCTAACCTAACCTAACCTAACCTAACCTAACCTAACCTAACCTAACCTAACCTAACCTAACCTAACCTAACCTAACCTAACCTAACCTAACCTAACCTAACCTAACCTAACCTAACCTAACCTAACCTAACCTAACCTAACCTAACCTAACCTAACCTAACCTAACCTAACCTAACCTAACCTAACCTAACCTAACCTAACCTAACCTAACCTAACCTAACCTAACCTAACCTAACCTAACCTAACCTAACCTAACCTAACCTAACCTAACCTAACCTAACCTAACCTAACCTAACCTAACCTAACCTAACCTAACCTAACCTAACCTAACCTAACCTAACCTAACCTAACCTAACCTAACCTAACCTAACCTAACCTAACCTAACCTAACCTAACCTAACCTAACCTAACCTAACCTAACCTAACCTAACCTAACCTAACCTAACCTAACCTAACCTAACCTAACCTAACCTAACCTAACCTAACCTAACCTAACCTAACCTAACCTAACCTAACCTAACCTAACCTAACCTAACCTAACCTAACCTAACCTAACCTAACCTAACCTAACCTAACCTAACCTAACCTAACCTAACCTAACCTAACCTAACCTAACCTAACCTAACCTAACCTAACCTAACCTAACCTAACCTAACCTAACCTAACCTAACCTAACCTAACCTAACCTAACCTAACCTAACCTAACCTAACCTAACCTAACCTAACCTAACCTAACCTAACCTAACCTAACCTAACCTAACCTAACCTAACCTAACCTAACCTAACCTAACCTAACCTAACCTAACCTAACCTAACCTAACCTAACCTAACCTAACCTAACCTAACCTAACCTAACCTAACCTAACCTAACCTAACCTAACCTAACCTAACCTAACCTAACCTAACCTAACCTAACCTAACCTAACCTAACCTAACCTAACCTAACCTAACCTAACCTAACCTAACCTAACCTAACCTAACCTAACCTAACCTAACCTAACCTAACCTAACCTAACCTAACCTAACCTAACCTAACCTAACCTAACCTAACCTAACCTAACCTAACCTAACCTAACCTAACCTAACCTAACCTAACCTAACCTAACCTAACCTAACCTAACCTAACCTAACCTAACCTAACCTAACCTAACCTAACCTAACCTAACCTAACCTAACCTAACCTAACCTAACCTAACCTAACCTAACCTAACCTAACCTAACCTAACCTAACCTAACCTAACCTAACCTAACCTAACCTAACCTAACCTAACCTAACCTAACCTAACCTAACCTAACCTAACCTAACCTAACCTAACCTAACCTAACCTAACCTAACCTAACCTAACCTAACCTAACCTAACCTAACCTAACCTAACCTAACCTAACCTAACCTAACCTAACCTAACCTAACCTAACCTAACCTAACCTAACCTAACCTAACCTAACCTAACCTAACCTAACCTAACCTAACCTAACCTAACCTAACCTAACCTAACCTAACCTAACCTAACCTAACCTAACCTAACCTAACCTAACCTAACCTAACCTAACCTAACCTAACCTAACCTAACCTAACCTAACCTAACCTAACCTAACCTAACCTAACCTAACCTAACCTAACCTAACCTAACCTAACCTAACCTAACCTAACCTAACCTAACCTAACCTAACCTAACCTAACCTAACCTAACCTAACCTAACCTAACCTAACCTAACCTAACCTAACCTAACCTAACCTAACCTAACCTAACCTAACCTAACCTAACCTAACCTAACCTAACCTAACCTAACCTAACCTAACCTAACCTAACCTAACCTAACCTAACCTAACCTAACCTAACCTAACCTAACCTAACCTAACCTAACCTAACCTAACCTAACCTAACCTAACCTAACCTAACCTAACCTAACCTAACCTAACCTAACCTAACCTAACCTAACCTAACCTTTTTTTTTTTTTTTTTGACGCGGGGAATGCGTTACGCACGATGTGTGGGACTCCCGGCGCCCTGAAAAGGGCACTGCTCCGTCCTGAAAAGGTCGGGGTATACCCACTAAACCCCGCGGTGTTCCACCTGGCACCATTAGGGCGGGAACACGGGTACGCTTTCGCATTCTTCCGCGAACCCGCCGGTGCTGTCCGCTTGCGCGAACCCTCCACGTCTCGGGTTGGGAGGAGAGATCCACCACGAGCACCTCCCAACCCGAGCTACACGACGTGATCTGCTGGGAACACGACGCAGATCACATCCTCCTCCTCGGCCTCCAGTCCACCAGTACTGCAGCAGACTCCATCGAGAGTCTGCTGCTGGGAGGCCATGTGGCAGAACAGATCTGTGGCTCTGCCACCGACCACACCTCGGCCGCAGAAGATAGGGCAAGCGGCGCACCGTTATACCGGCATGCCTCCTCCTCTGCGGCCCCACCAGTGTCGTTCCCAAGGAACGGCCCCGCAAGCCCGCAGAGGGATAGGGAGAGGATCCCTCCCCAGCCTCCGCGGCCCCACCAGGGCCGCTCCGAGGGAACGGTCTCGCCAGCTCGCAGGGGATAGGGATTCGGGTTCTCCCCACCCCCTGTGATCTCGCCACGGCCGCGAGAGATAGGGAGAACGGCGCACCGTAATACCGGCACTCCTCTTCTCCCGCGGTCCCACCTCCTAGCGCGTCCGCAGCGGACTTGTTCAGCCCGCTGGGAGCGCCCTCCTCGGGCCAGCCGGCGACTCCGAACAGGCTGGCCCGGTTGCCTCTTCGCTTCACCGTGGGCTCCCACAACCACGGTTACTAGAGCCCCCCCGCCACGACAAGGCGAGCAACCATCGGGGGGGAACCTAACCTAACCTAACCTAACCTAACCTAACCTAACCTAACCTAACCTAACCTAACCTAACCTAACCTAACCTAACCTAACCTAACCTAACCTAACCTAACCTAACCTAACCTAACCCAACTATATCCCGACTGAAAATATTGATATTTTGATCGGACTTTTTTGTTTTTCCAGCGTGTTTAATTTGACCCGAGTGTGCTGTGCACTTTTTGGAGCGATCTTGCGCGAAACTTTCAGTTTTTAGCGAAATTTCAGTTTTTTCATACATTGTTAAATTTCAAATTTGCATAACTCGCGATCGGCTTAACCGATTCGCGTGATTCAAACTCTCAATAGCCTGGTGCTTTGTTCTTCACATTCTGACTGCGTGACGACGCGCTCGCGCGCCATCCGCCATATTGAATTTTTCAAAAACACCCATTTTTCAGGGTTTTTTCTAAATTGCCAAAAATTTTTCTATTACCGCTACCCTGAAAATACTCACCATCGTGTCCAGCGTCGCGAGCCGCATCCAACGACGTGCCGCACGCCGAGATCCGGCACCTGAAAAGCGAAAAATTTCAAATTAAAACATAATTCTATAGAATACCTACCGACCGAGGCTACCTGGTCAACCTCGACATTTTTAAAACTAACTATATCCCGACTGAAAATATTGATATTTTGATCGGACTTTTTTGTTTTTCCAGCGTGTTTAATTTGACCCGAGTGTGCTGTGCACTTTTTGGAGCGATCTTGCGCGAAACTTTCAGTTTTTAGCGAAATTTCAGTTTTTTCATACATTGTTAAATTTCAAATTTGCATAACTCGCGATCGGCTTAACCGATTCGCGTGATTCAAACTCTCAATAGCCTGGTGCTTTGTTCTTCACATTCTGACTGCGTGACGACGCGCTCGCGCGCCATCCGCCATATTGAATTTTTCAAAAACACCCATTTTTCAGGGTTTTTTCTAAATTGCCAAAAATTTTTCTATTACCGCTACCCTGAAAATACTCACCATCGTGTCCAGCGTCGCGAGCCGCATCCAACGACGTGCCGCACGCCGAGATCCGGCACCTGAAAAGCAAAAAATTTCCCCGCCCACCCACCCTTAATTAGAATTGGTATATTGGCTCGACCATTTTTATTTTATTTTTGACCATTTTTTTTTGACTTAAACGCTTTATTTGTTTATTTGTATTAGTTTTATAGGTTTCTCTAAGTTCTTCAACCTCTACATTTGTATTGACACCGCCGTTAACCACTATTTGGTTCTCGATATCTTTTATTGTTGTTTTCTACTTTTACCGGACGTGTTGACTTCGTGAAAGCGGGTGCAATATGTTTGGTCATAGAACACCTAAACCAATTAGAGGTGCTAAATCACCTTCAAAAACAACGACGGGATTGGCGACTTCAAGCGTCAGACGTAGCATTGACGAGTGGGAGATGGCAAATACCGATCCCACTCCTTGTCTAACGGAGACAACAACGCAGGCCGTAGTACACTCACCACCTCGTACTACGGACAAGAGTACTAATGACGCTCTGAAGACAACGCCAATCCAGAAAGCGGGAAATGACACTACGACCAAATCCAAACAATCAGCGACTGCAGAGGCACGTGCTCTTATGCTAAAAGCCAAGGCAAACATGGACTTATCCGGAAACATAAAGACAACAATAAAGAAAACCGTTCTGGACTGCATTAAGTCCATGTACGAAATTGTCAAAAGTATTGACACAGCCGGCGCGAAGGCAACTAAGACCGCGAGTGCTTCAGACAGAGAGGAGGGAGTTGAAAATACCGACCAAGGCCATGCTATCCTGAGGGAGATTAGGGAGGTTAAGGAGATCCTCATAAGCGATCTTAAAAACGAACTTCCAAATAAAATCAACCAAGCACAAAAGTCCCTAGGAGAAATACAAAAGGCACAATCTAAGGCATATGAAGAAACCAAAGCCCTCCTGGAAAATGCAAGCACATATGCACAGGTAGCAGCAGGGACAAAGCAAGCAACCCAGTCTGTTCCACGGGACCCCCTTACGCAGCGCAGAAATCTCCACTCCATCATTGTGTCTTCACCACACGAAAGTGACACTTCTGACGCTGTGATAGGGAAGATCAGGATGGCAGTTGACGCAAAATCGACAGGTGTGAAGGTGGATTACTTGCGAAAAGCCAAAAACCAGTCAGTCATAGTAAGCTGCTCTAGGAAGGACGAGCTTGAAAAGGTGTCCGCGAGAATACGCGACTCAAAAACAGAATTAAAGGTTGAAGAAACCACCAATAAACATCCGTTGGTAATCATCAAAGATGTTATGACATACATCAATGATGACGACCTTATTGGAGCCATTGAGACGCAAAACGGACACCTTTTCGAAGGTATGAAAATCAGCAGAGAAGATATACAAGTGAAATTCAGGCGTAGAGCTCGTAATCCACTCGTAAACCATGTAGTACTCCAAGTGCCGCCTTTGGTGTGGAAACGCCTAACAACTGCTGGGAAAATCCACGTGGACCTGCAGAGAGTAGAGGTGCAGGATCAGTCGCCACTGATACAGTGCACCAAATGCCTAGCCTTTGGGCATGGCAGGAAGTCGTGCACTCAACCTGCAATCCTCTGCAGCCACTGTAGCGAGCCGCATATAAGAGCAGAGTGCCCGGGGATCACACTTGGTGACGAGCCTAAATGTAGGAATTGTAGCCTTGCTAAGAGGGAAGCAAAGCACAATGCGTTCGACAAGGACTGCCCAGTTCGAAGAAAGTGGGACGCACTGGCACGGACTGCTGTAAACTACGAGTGCTAAGGTGGTACCAAACCAAAAAATAGCTGAGAATAAGGTCGTGTACAGGGTTGTTCAGGCGAACCTGCAAAAGAAGAGACTCGCAACAGACGAACTTATACTCGAGGCTGGCCGCAAAAAAATCGCGTATGCCCTAATACAAGAGCCATATATCGGTTCAGTTGGTGAGATGAAAAATTACCCGGGTACCAGAATATTCCAACACACGAAAGCCCACGACAAAGTGAATAAAACCGCCATAGTGGTTTTCGATGAAAGAATTGATGCGATTATTGTCCCGACACTGACCACAGAAAATATAGTCGTTGTCAAGCTAACGATCGAAGGAGTCACCACAGTGGCTGTATCCATTTACTTCGAAGATAATTTGGATATAGAACCATACCTCAATCAGCTGCAAGAAGTAATTGCGTACGCGGGAGACGCCCATGTACTAGTGGGAGGAGATGCAAACGCCTGGAGCACGTGGTGGGGTAGTGAAAACGAAGACGACCGAGGGAGAGCCCTAATGGGAACTTTAGTAGACCTTAACCTCCACGTGCTAAATCGCGGCAACACTCCAACATTCGATACCATTAGGGGGGGGAAACGCTACAAAAGCCACGTGGACATATCGGCTTGCTCAGAACGCATGCTCAGCTGCGTCGAGGATTGGGCGGTTGATCCAAATTTAACAAGTGCGGACCACAATGCCATAATAATTGAGTTGACAACGCCAAGAGGTTCCCAAAGTGAAACAAGATACAGCAGCACCAGAATATATAATACTAAAAAAGCAAACTGGCCCAACTTTCGATCTAAGTTTAAAGAATTACTGGAAAAAAACCACATCAATAAAACAGAAATAGACAAAATTAACAACGTTATTGAATTGGAAAAGCAAATTGGAAAATTTTTAGAAACTATAACTGAAACGTGTGAAAAGACAATTCCCAAAATTAAAAAAGTAAACAAAACGTTTATTCCTTGGTGGAACCCTAAACTCGATGAGTTAAAACACAGCATGAACACCAAGAAAAGAAGAGTACGCTGCGCTGCTCCTAATCGCCGAGCTTGGGTAGTGTCTGAATATTTAAAGGCCAAAGATGAGTACGAAACCGAAGCGACAAAAGCAAAGACCGAGAGCTGGAAATCATTCTGTGGTAGGCAAGAGAAAGAAAGCGTCTGGGATGGTATTTATAGAGTGATGTCAAGAACGAAAAAGAAATACGAAGATATACCCATGGTAATAGACGCAAGAACCCTGGAACCAAAAGAGTCCGCTAAACTCCTGGCCGATACATTCTTCCCCGACGACAACGTGGAAGAGGATGATCTGGAACACCAAAAGACAAGGCAGGAGGCTGTGAAATCGGAAGAGCGCATGCCTGATGACAAATGGGATCCGCCATTCACTGTTTCCGAGCTTAGATACGCGGCAGAAAGTTTCAGTCATAAAAAAGCTCCAGGACCTGATGGTCTCACAGCGGACATATGTCAGGCCGCCATAGCCACAGACGAAGAACTGTTCCTAGCCATCGCGAATAAGTGTCTCCAACTGTCCCACTTCCCCGAAAAATGGAAAATCGCAACGGTCATAATACTTAGGAAACCTGGAAAGGAAAACTACGCCCTCCCAAAAGCCTATCGACCCATCGGACTTCTATCGATTCTGGGAAAAATCATAGAAAAGATGCTGGTAAGAAGAATCAGGTGGCATATCTTGCCGTATATGAACCCCAGGCAGTATGGCTTTGTTCCTCAGCGGAGTACGGAGGATGCACTGTACGATCTGACACAGTACGTTGATGCGAAGGTGAGGGAGAAGAATCTGGTGCTCGTGGTCTCATTAGACATTGAAGGTGCGTTTGACAGTGCTTGGTGGCCAGCAGTAAAAAGTCGACTGGCTGAAAAGCGCTGTCCCTGCAACCTGCGAAGAATGTTGAGTAGCTACCTTGAGAACCGATCGGTCGACGTGAGATATGCCGGAGTCGAGTACAGTAAACGAACGGAAAAGGGTTGTGTGCAGGGATCTATTGCGGGCCCGACACTGTGGAACTTGTTACTAAACCCGTTGCTTGATGAGCTGGAGGGTGCGAAGACTTACTGCCAGGCCTTTGCAGACGATGTTGTCTTGGTTTTTTCCGCCAAAACAGCCTTGGAGCTGGAAAATGAGGCAAACACTAGCTTGAACACAGTGCGGCTGTGGGGTGTCAAAAACAAGCTAAAATTTGCACCGCAAAAAACTAATGCAATGCTTATCACTAAGAAGCTGAAATTTGACACCCCTCGGCTGCGCATGGGCAGTGTTGACATCGACCTGGTGGAGGAAATCAAGTTGTTGGGTCTGATAATCGATAACAAGCTGACATACAAGAGCCACGTCACACACGTCTGCAAAAAGGCAATAAATATCTCAAAGCAGCTGACGGGTGCAGCGCGAGTAACCTGGGGACTGAATGCTGAGGTCATGCGAGTAATATATACTGCAGTCGTTGAACCGGTCATTCTGTACGCGGCAAGCGTGTGGGCAAAGGCGGTAGACAGAATGTACGTCAGGAAACAGCTCGACGTTGTCATCAGGGGCTTCGCTCAAAAGATTAGTAAAGGATATAGAACGGTGTCTATGAACTCGGCTCTCATCCTGACGGGACTGTTACCCCTCGACCTGCGAGTCAAGGAGGTGGCATCCCTTTACGAAGCCAAAAGAGGAAGGCCTCAGGAAGTTCTCGCAGATCGTTCCGTGGAGACGAGAGCCAGCTTTTTTGCGAGGCCACATCCTGCTGAGGAGGGGGAGTTGGTCTTTGGCTGCTTGGACAGTGAAACCGACGTGCAGCTTAGCATGGAGGAGGGTGCAGTAAGTATCTTCACGGACGGAAGCAAGATAACAGGAAAAGTTGGAGCCGCACTATCTTGGTGGGATGGTGCGGTTGAAACTAAAAGCCGGAAATTCAAATTAGAAGAATACTGCACCGTCTTCCAGGCCGAGCTATACGCAATCTACAGGGCCACGGAACTAATTCAAAGCAGCAAGAAAACAGAATTTGCAATTTATAGTGATTCGCGGTCGACCTTAGAACTCCTAAAGAACAATGACGCATCCCACTTGCTAGCTGTCAAAACAAGGAATATCCTACGCTCAGTGAGACGGTCGGGAAAAACAGTGAAGCTTTACTGGGTAAAGGCCCACATAGGTATCTTGGGTAATGAGAAAGCTGACATGCTGGCCAAAGAAGCGGCCCAAAATAAAAAGACAAAAGCTGACTATGACCTCTGTCCTGTTTCATTCATCAAAAGAACCAACAGAGCTCGTTCCGTTGATGAATGGAATAAGAGATACGTCACTGAAAACAAGGCAGCAACTACAAAAATGTTCTTCCCGACTGTCTTTGAGGCCTACAGGGTGTGCGGGGATATACGCCTGACCCAGTTGCACACTCAGCTCTTCACCGGTCATGGAGGATTCTCTGAATACCTCCACAGGTTCAAAAGAAAAGACTCTCCCTCATGTACCTGCGATCCTGACGCGACAGAAAACATAAGTCACCTTCTCACGGAGTGTCCTAGATTTGGTAAGGAAAGGCACGACATAGAAAATAAAATAGACATAAACGTAAATAAGGACACAATAGCAAAAATAATGGAAAACAAATATAGCCGACATGACTTTATAAACTATTGCACAAATATATGCAAAAAAGTAATAGAGTGTAACAAGACATAGAATAAGAAATTAACACAGTTAATATACTGCGATATATTAATAGAGTGTTAAGAAAAATAGCTGTTATAAGACAAATAAATAAAAATAAAAGTAATGGTTAATAAAGCACAGTAAAAAATACCAATAAATAAATAAATAAAGTAGGACGTAAATAAAAATAAATCAATGCATGCAACATGTCCCAACGGGAACAGAACAACAATAAACAACATTGCCCATAAAACTGACAAAAGATAAAAACAACTCCGACCACAACATCGGAGAGAAACGAGAAATTCAAAAAAAAAAAAAAAAAAAAAAAAAAAAAAACCTAACCTAACCTAACCTAACCTAACCTAACCTAACCTAACCTAACCTAACCTAACCTAACCTAACCTAACCTTTTTTTTTTTTTTTTTTTTTTGACGCAAAAAAAAAAAAAAAAAAAAAAAAAAAAAAACCTAACCTAACCTAACCTAACCTAACCTAACCTAACCTAACCTAACCTAACCTAACCTAACCTAACCTAACCTAACCTAACCTAACCTAACCTAACCTAACCTAACCTAACCTAACCTAACCTAACCTAACCTAACCTAACCTAACCTAACCTAACCTAACCTAACCAACTATATCTCGACTGAAAATATTGATATTTTGATCGGACTTTTTTGTTTTTCCTGCGTGTTTAATTTTACCCGAGTGTGCTGTGCACTTTTTGGAGCGATCTTGCGCGAATTTTTCAGTTTTTAGCGAAATTTCAGTTTTTTCATACATTTTTAAATTTCAAATTTGCATAACTCGCGATCGGCTTAACCGATTCGCGTGATTTAAATTCTCAATAGCCTGGTGCGTTGTTCTTCACATCCTGACTGCGTGACGACGCGCTTGCGCGCCATCCGCCATATTGACTTTTTCAAAAACACCCATTTTTCAGGGTTTTTTCTAAATTGCCAAAAATTTTTCTATTACCGCTACCCTGAAAATACTTACCATCGTGTCCAGCGTCGCAAGCCGCATCCAACGACGTGTCGCACGCCGTGATCCGGCACCTGAAAAACGAAAAATTCCACCCTGTTGAGGCTTTGGTATATTGGCTCGACCATTTTTTCAATTTTTTACTTTGACTTTTTCAAGTTTTTACAACTTTTATAGCTCTAGGTGACCCCTTCAACGTCTTCGTTGCTGGTTATATTAAAAACTATAGGGTTTCTTACCTGTTTTTTAAACCCTTACTTGTTGTAACGCTTTTACATTTATTAGACACCGTCGTTAACCGCTTTTGGCTATCGGCATCTTATTTGAGTGACGAGTCTGTATTAGGCTCTGAGAACCATTCCCCAGACCTTGGTAATCACCTTTGGACAATATGTTCGGTTATAGAACACCCGCCAAACCAGCAAGTGAGATGGATTTTCAGTCCAAATCCCGTTCTCCAGAAAAACAGGCTGGTCCGACGCAAGCCTCTTCAGTGAGGAAAAGTATCGGAGACTGGGAAAAGGGCGAAACAAGTGGAACAAATCCACACAATTCACCTCGCTCGCCAACTGGAAAGGCGACTCAACAGGTCCCTTTGAAACCCAAACCGAAACCTAGGCTCTCACTCGATAATAGAGCACAAACAAAGAATACGTCGGTGGAGAACGTACATACTTCACCGAAAATTGTAATTTTTACGAGCAAAGTGGATGAGGCTCGAGCATGCAATAATAAGGCAAAAACCCACCTTACTAACTCCAGAAATCTGAAGACCGAAATAAAACAAGAGGTCACAAGGGCTGTTGAACGACTTTTCCAAATCGTGAAGGAGTTGGCAGCAGACCTGGCAAAGGAGCGAAAAGCGAAAGGAAACGCGAAGCTTAACGAACCGGAAGCAACTGCAATGAACCCCCTTGAAAGAACAATAGAAGTGGAAAAGGAGAGGGACGATAGCCAAATACTAGCGAAATTGGATGAACACTCTAAACTGCTAAGAGAAAATGGAAAGAAAATAGATAGTTTAAAAGAAGCTATAGAGAAACAGAAGGAAGGACTCGAAAAGGCTACATATGCTAGTGTTGTGGCAGAGGGTCGGGTTGATGAACAATCCCCACAGCGTGCCTCGTTGCATTCTGTGGTCGTCTCCTCGACAAAGGAAGGGGAAACTGGAGAGGAAGTACTGGAAAGAGTAAGAAAAGCAGTAAACGCTAAAGATGGTTGGGTACAGGTGGAAAAGATAAGGAAAGCAAAGGACAGAAAAGTGATAATGGGATGTAAAACCAAGGAGGAAAGGACAAAGATCAAAGAAAGGTTGGAAACAGTAGGAGATAATTTTGTCGTTGAGGAGGTACAAAATAAGGACCCACTCCTTATTTTAAAGGACGTACTGCTAGTGCATAGCGATGAGGAGGTTCTCATGGCCCTCAGAAAACAGAATCACGATGTCTTCCAGAATCTGGGGTGCGAAGAAGACAGAATGACGATAAAATATCGAAAAAAGGCACGAAATCCTCTTATAGGACATATTATTTTAAGCGTCTCTCCAAAAATTTGGAAAAGGGCATTAGCTTCAAAAAGGTTACGTATTGACCTTCAAAGTGTTTGGGTTGAGGACCAATCACCATTGGTGCAATGCACTCGATGCTTGGGATTCGGTCACGGCAGACGCTTCTGTAAAGAAACAGCAGACATATGCTGTTACTGCGGCGGCTTGCATCTCATAGCGGACTGCCCTGATAGACTGACGGGTGAGACACCGGTATGTAAAAATTGTAGCCGAGCAAAATCAGAAGCCTGCGGACACAACGCGTTCAGCAGGGAATGTCCGGTCCGCAAAAAGTGGGATTCACTAGCGCGAGCATCAGTAGCATATTGCTAAAGTTGTGCCAAAGTGTATCCCCAAGTACAAAATTGTCCAGGCAAATCTACAAAGAAAGCAACTTGCAACCAATGAGCTGATACTGGAAGCCAAAAAGCGCCGGGTGGCTCTAGCCCTTCTCCAGGAGCCTTATACTGGTGGAACAAAAAGAATGAAAAGCTACCAAGGTTTAAGAATCTACCAGAACGCCAAAACTGGAGAAGGAACCATAAAAGCAGCCATAGTTGTTTTCGATAACGATTTGGACATTATAGAGTATCCGCAGCTTACCACTGATAACATAGTAGTGGTGGGTGTTCGAACCAAAGCCTGGACAATCACCATTGTTTCCTATTACTTCGAACCGGATGTCCCTATGGAACAATACCTGGAGCACCTCAGAAAAATAAATTTCCAATTTGGTTCAAGAAAATTGATTATAGGCGGGGACGCAAACGCAAAGAGCCCCTGGTGGGGTAGCAAAATTGAAGATGCTAGGGGAGAGAGTATGTCCGGGATAATGGATGAGTTGGGCCTAGAAATCCTCAATAAAGGTTATGTTCCAACCTTTGATACGATAAGGGGAGGAAAAAGATATAGCAGTCGTGTGGACGTAACGGCCTGTTCTTCGGATATTCTGAACCTGGTTGACGATTGGTGTGTGGATGAGGAACTCACGAGCTCGGACCACAATGGCATACTGTTCAATATTAACTTAGAAAAATCCAAAGGCATTAAGATAGAAAGAACAACTAGAATATATAACACGAGAAAAGCAAATTGGAACCAGTTTCGTGAGAAACTGGCTCAAATTATGCAGGAAAACAATTTAACAGCAAGTAATTTAGAAAACATTAATAGTATAGAACAAATAGACTCAGTATTGGAAGTATATACAAATTCTATAACAGTTGTATGTAAAGAAACTATACCGAATAAGAAGAAAACAGGAACGATCAGTATGCCATGGTGGTCCGAAGATCTCGCTGAGATGAAGAAGAACGTAGCGACCAGGAAGCGAAGAATAAGGAACGCGGCGCCGGCCCGGAGACAGATGGTTGTCGACTTGTACCTGCAAGAGAAAGAAAAATATGAATTAGCTGTACAAAAAGCCCAAACAGATAGCTGGAGGGACTTTTGTGGAAAGCAGGAAAGAGAAGGAGTATGGGAAGGGATATATAGAATAATGGGGAGAGTTACAACAAGAGACGAGGACCAATTGCTATATAATGAAGGAAGCTGCTTGGACTCTAAGGGATCGGTGGAGCTGTTGGCCAAGACGTTCTATCCCGAAGATCGACAAGAGGAAGATAATGTGGATCATCGTAAAACACGACATTTATCCGAGTCAATAAACGGTTGGAGCCATGATGAAATACATGATCCACCGTTTACTATCAGTGAACTACATAGGGCTATACAGTCGTTTAATCCGAAAAAAGCTCCAGGCGCCGACGGCTTCACATCCGATATTTGCGCCCAAGCAATAGCATGCAGCCCAGAGTTCTTTCTGGGACTCCTAAATAAGTGCCTAGAGCTTAATTACTTCCCAAAATCCTGGAAGGAAGCAACCATCATCGTGCTCAGAAAGCCGGGTAAAGACTCGTACACTACGCCAAAGTCATACAGGCCAATAGGGCTTTTGCCAGTTTTCGGGAAAGTGTATGAGAAGATGCTGGTGGCTCGCCTCAAGTTTCACTTATTGCCCAGGATTAGTACTCGCCAATATGGATTTATGCCCCAAAAAGGCACTGAAGACTCCCTCTACACATTAATGAACCATATCCGAGATAAGCTCGATCAAAAGAAAATCGTGACTCTGGTTTCATTGGACATTGAGGGAGCCTTCGACAGTGCCTGGTGGCCGGCAATCAAACTCCGATTGGCTGAGGAAAACTGTCCTGTGAACTTGAGGAGAGTTATAGGTAGCTACTTAAACGACAGAATGGTTAGAGTCAGGTATGCTGGTGAAGAGCACAGGAGGAGTTCCAGTAAAGGATGCGTGCAGGGCTCCATAGGCGGTCCCATCCTCTGGAACCTGCTATTAAACCCACTCCTGAAACAGCTGGAGGATAGAGGCACCTACTGCCAGGCTTTCGCCGACGACGTGCTGTTGATATTCGAGGGAGAAACAGCGCAACAAATCGAAAAACAGGCTAATTCCGCTCTCACACATGTTCAAGGGTGGGGCATCAGAAATAAGTTAAAATTTGCACCTCATAAAACTTGTGCAATGGTGTTGACACGAAAATTAAAGTACGACACCCCACGCTTGAACATGGGTGGAGTAAATATTGTAATGTCTCAAGAGATAAAACTCTTAGGACTTACAATAGATGAAAAGTTAACCTTTAATTCACACGTGGCGAATGTTTGTAAAAAGGCGATCGCCAGATACAAGTTGTTAGCCAGGACTGCTCGCGTTGGCTGGGGATTGCACCCGGAAGTTGTCAGGCTGATATATACTGCAGCAATTGAACCCACGATATTGTACGCTGCTAGTGCGTGGGCAGCAGCAGCAAATAAGTTGGGTGTCAGGAAGCAGTTGAACATGGTTCAGAGGGGTTGTGCCCAGAAACTGTGTAAGGCCTACCGTACTGTCTCCCTGAACTCGGCTCTGCTGCTGTCTGGAATTCTCCCTCTGGATCTCCGTATTCGAGAGGTGGCGTTGCTCTACGAGGCTAAAAAAGGCGTGCCCCAGTCAGTGCTGGGAGACCGAAATGTGGAACAAATGGCCTCAGTATTAAAAGCTCCTCACCCTGCCGAACAGGAAAGAATGGAATTCGAATGCCTGGTAGACGAAGAACAATACAACAGTCATAACAACTTTGCTGTGCGTATATTTACTGACGGCAGTAAGATTGAGGGCAAGGTTGGCGCCGCTTTATCCCTGTGGAACAACACCGCCGAAACCAAATCCATCAAACTTACGCTGCCGTCTTACTGCTCCGTCTACCAGGCGGAACTCTTGGCCCTGTGCAGGGCTGCAGGAGAAATACTGAAAAGCAAAGAGTCTACATTTGGTGTCTTCAGTGACTCAAAAGCGGCCCTGCAGACAATAGCAAACCCCGAATCAACCCACCCCTTGGCTGTGGAGTCCAGGGATATTCTAAAACACTGCAAACTACAGAATAAACAAGTCTCCCTGTTCTGGATAAGGGCACATGCAGGCTTCGAGGGGAACGAACGAGCTGACCAGATGGCAAAAGAGGCAGCCCTGCGCTCAAAGAAAAAACCAGACTACGACTTGTGCCCGGTCTCATTTGCAAAGCGTATAATCCGATGGGACACGCTTGCGGAATGGAATAACCGATATAGGTCTGGCGAAACCGCTTCCATCACAAAAATGTTCTTCCCCGATGCAACGGCCGCGTACGGAATAGTCAGGAAAATTGAACTGAAAGGAATCACAACCCAAATTATGACAGGGCACGGCGGGTTCTCTGAATATTTGAATCGCTTCAAATGTAAAGAGAGCCCATCCTGCGCCTGTGAGCCTGGAGTAAGGGAAACAGTGCCTCATTTGCTTTTGCAGTGCCCAATGTTCGGGAGAGAACGACACGACCTAGAACAAAAAATAGAGACCAGGTTGGTCGCCGAGAACGTTCCACTGCTAATGGAGAGTAGAGAAAGAGATACGTTTTTGAAATTCTGCGAAAAAATTGCAACGATAGCTATAAAAAGAAATAAAATAGGATAAGAAATATTATGATATCAATATATTTTGAATAATATAGTGAGCATCATAAAACATATAAGATATTATAAGATTAAATAAACAAGAAAAAGAAAATGAGAGAATAAAATTTTTAATAAAGTACCAAATTAACAAATAAATAGTAAAATAGATATAATCCCCCTGAAAACGAATAATATAATAATGCATGCACGTACAGCTTTAATGTCACTTTGCGAAGATTTTTAGATTTTTAAATAAACTATAAACGAAAGAAGTAATTCTGAAAATACACACCACATAAATTGTAAAAAAATAGAACTGCAGATAAAACACGAATAAGAATAAAAAGGTCTCCGATAACGTTGGAGGAATAAAAAAAAAAAAAAAAAAAAAAAAAAAAAAAAAAAAAACCTAACCTAACCTAACCTAACCTAACCTAACCTAACCTAACCTAACCTAACCTAACCTAACCTAACCTAACCTAACCTAACCTAACCTAACCTAACCTAACCTAACCTAACCTAACCTAACCTAACCTAACCTAACCTAACCTAACCTAACCTAACCTAACCTAACCTAACCTAACCTAACCTAACCCAACTATATCTCGACCGAAAATATTGATATTTTGATCGGACTTTTTTGTTTTTCCTGCGTGTTTAATTTTACCCGAGTGTGCTGTGCACTTTTTGGAGCGATCTTGCGCGAATTTTTCAGTTTTTAGCGAAATTTCAGTTTTTTCATACATTGTTAAATTTCAAATTTGCATAACTCGCGATCGGCTTAACCGATTCGCGTGATTTAAATTCTCAATAGCCTGGTGCATTGTTCTTCACATCCTGACTGCGTGACGACGCGCTTGCGCGCCATCCGCCATATTGACTTTTTCAAAAACACCCATTTTTCAGGGTTTTTTCTAAATTGCCAAAAATTTTTCTATTACCGCTACCCTGAAAATACTTACCATCGTGTCCAGCGTCGCAAGCCGCATCCAACGACGTGCCGCACGCCGAGATCCGGCACCTGAAAAACGAAAAATTTCCCCGCCCACCCGCCCTGAATTGACTTAGGTATATTGGCTCGACCACTTTTTTATTTTTATTTGACTTTTTTTTTGGACTAAAACATTGATTTTGTTTATTCGTATTAAGTTTTAAGGTTTCTACAAGTTTTTTAACCTTTACTTTTATTGTAAAATCACCGTGACCACTTTTGGTCCTTGACACGTTGAAATTTACTTTGTAAAATATTTTATTGTTGTTCATCGCTTTGTTGTTGACGCGTTGACTTTTTTACAAGCGAACGCATCATGTTTGGTCACAGGACCCCTAAACCAGTAGGCATTGCTAAGTCACCTTCAAAAACAATGACAGGAGCGGCGACTTCAAGTGTTAGACGTAGCATTGACGAGTGGGAAATGGCAAACACCGACCCCACTCCCTGCTTAACGGAAACAACAACGCAGGCTGTAGTTCACACACCACCTCACACTACAGAAAACAGCACTGAAGCCTTGAAGAAAACGCCAATCCAGAAAGCGGGAAGTGACGTGCTGACTAAGCCGAAGCAATCAGCGACGGCAGAAGCACGAGCCCTTATGCAGAAAGCCAAGGTTAACATGGACTTGTCCGGAAATATAAAAACTTCTATAAAGAAAACTGTACTAGAGTGCATTAAATCTATGTACGAGATTGTAAAGAGAATAGATACAGGAGATACGAAGGCAACCAAGATGACGGGTAATCCAGACAGGGAGGAAGAAACTGATAGAACGGATCAAGGCAATGCTATATTGAGCGAGATTAGGGAGGTTAAGAAAATCCTCATGAATGACCATAAAAACGATCTCCATAGTAAAATCGATCAAAATCATAAGTTCTTAGGAGAAATGCAAACGAAACACGCCAAAGCACATGAAGAAACTAAAACCCTCCTCAAGAATATTGATACCAGACTGGAAGGAGCTAGCACCTATGCGCAAGTGACAGCAATGCCTATTCAAACCGTCTCCAGCCGAAAACCAGATTCTCTTGCACCTGGCGTACCTCGCGGGAACCTGCACTCTATTATTGTCTCTTCGCCTAACGAAACAGATACATCTGACACGGTCATAAATAAAATCAGAGACGCAGTTGATGCAAGGAAAACTGGAATAAAGGTGGATTACTTGCGGAAAGCCAGGAACCAGTCGGTCGTGCTAAGCTGCTCAAGGAAGGACGAACTCGAAAAGGTGTCCTCTAAATTACGAGACTCGAATACAGCACTCAAAGTCGAACAGACTACGAACAAACATCCACTAGTCATCATTAAAGATGTAATGACCTATGTCCAAGATGATGATCTGCTTGAAGCTATCGAGACTCAAAACGGCCACCTTTTTGAAGGAGCAAAGTTTGACAAAGCTGACATTCAGGTGAAATATAGGCGAAGAGCCCGAAACCCCCTGGTAAACCACGTAGTGCTTCAGGTACCTCCAACTATCTGGAAACGCTTAACCTCTGCAGGGAAGATTCACGTTGACCTGCAGAGAGTGGTAGTTCAAGATCAGTCGCCACTAATACAGTGTACCAAATGCCTGGCCTATGGACACGGCAAGAAATCATGCACAAATCCGGCGGTGCTTTGTAGCCACTGTGGTGAACCGCATACCAGGGCGGAGTGTCCGGCAGTTGCACTAGGTGACGAACCTAAATGCAGGAATTGTTTTCTGGCAAAGAAGGACTCAAGGCATAATGCCTTTGACAAAGAGTGCCCAATTCGGAAAAAGTGGGATGTCTTGGCAAGAACAGCGGTAGAATACTGCTAAAGGCACGCCGGCGGAAGGAACAGCTGAAAGCAAATCCAAATACAGGATTGTGCAGGCCAACCTCCAAAGGAAGAAACTTGCCACCGAAGAGCTCATACTCGAAGCTGGCCGCAGGAAGATAGCCTACGCACTAATTCAAGAACCGTATACTGGCTCCACGGGCGTCATGAAAAGCTACTCCGGCACAAGAATATTTCAACACATGAATGTGGGAGAAAAAGTAAATAAGACCGCGATAGCCGTATTCGATAGTAACATCGATGCAGTCATGGTGCCAACATTGACTACTGAGAACGTGGTTGTAGTCAAACTTACCATAGATGGCATAAGCACGGTGGCTGTATCGGTGTACTTCGAGGACAACACTGAATTGGAGCCCTATCTCGGCCAGCTGAGAGAAATTGTGGCATGGTCAGGGGGAACCAGAGTCCTTATAGGTGGGGACGTTAACGCATGGAGCGCATGGTGGGGCAGTGAAAAAGAAGACGAGAGAGGGAAAGTCCTTTCAGCGACCCTAGAAGATCTGAACCTCCATGTGCTCAATCGCGGAGACGTTCCCACATTCGACACTGTCAGAGGAGGAAAGCGATATAAAAGCCACGTGGATATTACGGCCTGCTCGGAGGACGTGCTTGGTTGCGTGGAGGATTGGATGGTCGATCCTGAGATGACAAGCGCGGATCATAACGCGATACTGATTCAGCTTACGACACCTAAAAATGTTACAAATAAAATTAAATACAGTAGTACTAGAATCTACAATACCAAAAAAGCCAATTGGAAACAATTTCAGGCAAAATTTAAAGAGTTACTTCGATCAAATAATTTAAACAAAACAGAAATAGACAAAATAACAACTATTGAAGAATTAGAGGAAGTCACACTAAAGTATACCGATCTTATTACCGAAACGTGTAAACAAACAATACCATACATTAAAAAAGTAAATAGAACGTACTTACCGTGGTGGAATAAAAAGCTGGATCAGTTGAAGCGAAACATGAACACGATGAAAAGGCGAATACGCTGCGCTGCCTCCCAGCGCCGAGCATGGGTAGTATCCGAGTACCTGAAAGCCAAAGAAGAATACGAATTAGAAGCTTCGAGAGCTCAGACAGAAAGCTGGAAAGTCTTCTGCGGTAGACAGGACAAAGAAAGCGTCTGGGACGGCATTTATAGGGTTATTGCAAGAACTAAAAAGAAGCATGAAGATGTACCGATGGTGGAAAAAGACAAAACTCTGAACTCCGAGGAATCAGCCGAAATGCTTGCAGAGACCTTCTTTCCCGACGACAGGCCAGATGAAGATAACTTAGAGCATCAAAAAATCAGAGAAGAAGCATCTAAGTGTAAAGAGCGCATGCCCGAAGACTCGTGGGATCCGCCCTTTACCTCCTCTGAGCTGAGATATGCAGTAAGGAGCTTCAATCCCAAGAAGGCACCGGGACCAGATGGTTTCACAGCTGATATTTGTCAGTCCGCCATTGGTGCGGATGAAGACCTGTTCCTTGCAGTCGCGAACAAGTGTTTACAATTATCGCACTTTCCAAGTAGCTGGAAAATAGCGGCCGTGATCGTATTGCGAAAGCCTGGAAAGGAGTCGTACACTCATCCAAAATCATACAGGCCAATAGGACTGTTACCTGTGTTGGGAAAAATTATAGAAAAAATGTTAGTGCGCAGACTCAGGTGGCATACCTTACCACACATGAATCCCCGACAGTACGGTTTCGTACCTCAACGAAGCACAGAAGACGCACTATATGACCTAACCCAGCATATAGATATCAAACTAAAGGAGAAGAATCTTGTGCTCCTGGTCTCGCTGGATATCGAGGGGGCGTTTGACAGCGCTTGGTGGCCAGCAGTAAAAAGTCGTCTGGCTGATAAGCGCTGCCCTTGCAACCTACGGAGGATGATGGCCAGCTACCTTAATGACAGGGTGGTGACGGTGAGGTACGCTGGAGCAGAGTTCACAAAAAGAACAACTAAGGGCTGCGTGCAGGGCTCCATTGCAGGCCCCACGCTGTGGAACCTGCTGTTGGACCCACTGCTTCAAGAACTAGAAAATAGAAAGACATACTGTCAAGCCTTTGCAGACGATGTAGTCCTCGTTTTCTCCGCCAAAACAGCTTTGGACCTCGAGAATGAAGCCAATGCCAGTCTCGCCGCTGTGGAGCGGTGGGGTGCCAAGAACAAGTTAAAGTTTGCGGCCCATAAAACAAATGCCATGCTCATAACTAAAAAACTGAAATTTGATACCCCACGGCTGCACATGGGCAGCAAGGACATCAAATTGGTGGATGAGATAAAGCTACTAGGACTTATCATTGACAATAAACTGACGTTCCGCAATCACGTCACGTACGTATGCAAAAAGGCGATTAACATCTTCAAACAGTTGTCTTGCGCAGCGCGAGTGACCTGGGGTTTGAATCCAGAAGTCATCCGGACAATCTATGTGGCAGTGGTCGAACCGGTGATCCTCTATGCTGCCAGCGTGTGGTCTAAAGCGGCAGACAAAATTTATGTTAAAAACCAGCTGAACACAGTCCTACGAGGTTTCGCTCAAAAAGTAAGCAGGGCGTACAGGACGGTCTCCATGAATTCAGCTCTCATTCTGACGGGATTGCTACCACTTGATCTGAGGGTGAAGGAGGTGGCATCCCTATATGAAGCCAAGAGAGGAAAACCGCAACTGATTCTTGGAGATCGTTCAGTAGAGGAAAAGGTCGCTTTTCTCGAGAAACCCCACCCTGTCTGTGATGAGGACCTGGAATTTGACTGTCTAGGAAGCGAGGATGAAGTTAAGACACGCATGGAGGAGGGTGCAGTACACATCTTCACAGATGGTAGTAAAATTGACGGTAAAGTTGGGGCGGCACTATCCTGGTGGAATGGTGCTGCTGAAACGAAAAACCGGAAATTCAAACTGGAAGAGTACTGCACCGTCTTCCAGGCTGAACTTTACGCAATATATCGAGCCACAGAAATGATCCTAGGCAGTAGAAATGAGAACTTCTCCATATATAGTGACTCTCGATCCACGCTGGAATTGCTGAAAAACAGCGATTCATGTAACCCGCTCGTCATCAAAACTAGGCAGAACCTAAGGACACTAAAAGAGACAGGAAGACTTCTGAAGCTATTCTGGGTCAAAGCACATGTCGGTATAATGGGAAACGAAAGGGCTGACGAACTGGCAAAAGACGCGGCACTAAATAAGAAGACAAAGCCAGATTATGATTGGTGTCCTATTTCCTACGTCAAGCGCTCAATTAGAGAAAAATCCATCGACATGTGGAACGACAGATATCAAAAGGAGAGTACAGCTGGAATAACAAAACTGTTCTTTCCTACTGCTACAGAAGCCTATAAGATCTGCAGAAGCATCGAAGTAACCCAGATTCACACACAGCTGTTCACCGGCCATGGAGGATTCTCCGAATACCTCCATAGGTTTAAAAAGAAGGAATCACCTGCCTGCATGTGTAACCCTGATGAACTGGAAAATGTCCCACACCTCCTCACAAGCTGCCCAAGGTTTGGTCTTCATAGACACGATCTGGAAAATAAAATAAACATTAAATTAAACAAAGATACAATAGCAAACATTATGAAAAATAAAGACTTTAGAAAAGAATTCCTGGACTACTGTGTAAAAATATGTAAAAATATAATAGATGGCAATAAAACATAGTATAAGAAATTAACACGGATAATATACTGAGCTATATTAAATCTAGTGTTAAAAATGAAAGAATAATACAAACTAAAAAAAAAAAAAAAAGAAAATAATAACAAAACGGAAGAATAAATAAATAAATAAATAAATAAACTATGAACAAATAGTAATAAAAAGTAATAAATAAAAATAAAATAACTAATATCTCATCAACATAACTGACAAGAAAACAACAGCTGTGCCTGCTGTATAATAATGACGTCATACAATAGACGAAAGCATCCCGATCCGGGATGGATGTGAAACTTGAAAAAGTCAACTAAGAAGAAAAAGACTAAGAAAACCTCCGACCTCTACATCGGAGAGAAACGCGATGAAATATAAAAAAAAAAAAAAAAAAAAAAAACCTAACCTAACCTAACCTAACCTAACCTAACCTAACCTAACCTAACCTAACCTAACCTAACCTAACCTAACCTCGACAGGAAAGTTCGTGTCCGGTACGCTGGAGAGGAGTGGATTAAACAAACCTCCAAAGGATGCGTACAAGGCTCTATCGGGGGACCAACGTACTGGAACTTGCTTCTGGACCCATTATTAAAGGAGCTGGCTGCAAGGGGAGACTACTGCCAGGCATTTGCCGATGATGTAGTCCTGATCTTCTCCGGAAATACGGCACAGGAAGTGCAGAAGCAGGCGAATGGCGCGCTTGCGCATGTTCAGAAGTGGGGAGTCGACAACAAGCTCAGGTTCGCGCCTCACAAGACGAAGGCTATGCTCATAACCAATAAATTGAAGTACGACTCACCGCATCTGAACATGGGCGGGCAGCCAATTGACTTGTCTCGGGAGATGAAAATACTTGGCCTTACTATTGACGACAAGTTAACGTTCAATGCCCACGCGCCAATGTGTGCCGCAAAGCATTGAACTTATATAAGCATCTCTCTCGAGCAGCTAAAATTCACTGGGGCCTTCAACCGGAGATAGTCAGGACTATATACACGGCAGTAGTGGAACCCATCGTTATGTACGCCGCGAGCTCATGGGCCCGAGCTACAAATAAGATTGGCATCAAAAAGCAGTTAAATGCAGTCCAACGCGGTTTTGCACAGAAAATCACAAAGTCCTACAGAACCGTCTCGTTAAACTCTGCCCTCATACTTGCCGGACTGCTTCCACTGGATATACGAATCAGAGAAGCAGCAAAACTTTACGAGACCAAAAAAGGCTACCCCCGGCAGGATATGAGAGATAGGGAAATAGAAAGGCCCGTACCCTGTGTGGAAATGCCACATCCAGCGGAGCAAGCGGAAATAGTGATAGGGAGCGTGACAGACGGTGAGGAAATGATCCAAAATGGAACTAGTCAGCTGAAAATCTTTACCGACGGCAGCAAAATCGAGGGGAAGGTTGGCGCAGCACTATCTCTGTGGGATGGTGCTGTGGAAACCCGAACTAAGAAACTTAAATTGGAACCTTTCTGCACCGTCTTTCAGGCGGAACTGCTTGCTCTGCTCGAAGCCACAGCTTTAGCTTTAAAGCTTGCGCGGGATGAGTGCAGTATATTCTGCGACTCAAGGTCAGCACTAGAGTTGGTTGCAAACGGGATATCCCTCCACCCTCTCGCAGTTGAAATAAGAAAAAACTTGAGAGCCAGTAAACTGCGGAACAAAAACATTCAATTGTACTGGATTAAAGCACATAATAGGGTTAGAGGGAAATGAAAGAGCCGACGAATTGGCGAAACATGCTGCACTTAACCTGAAAACGCGGCCAAACTACGACCGTTGCCCTGTTTCATTCGTCAAGCGACAAATCCGGATGGACTCCCTTGACGAATGGAACAAACGGTACAAAGTCGAGGAAACTGCGTCAACGACAAAACTTTTCTTCCCGGATGCAGTGGCTGCTTACCCAGTCCTGAGAAAAATAGAGCTTGACCCAATCCTAGTACAGGTGCTGACAGGCCATGGCGGATTCTCTGATTACTTGAACCGGTTCAAGTGCAAGGGGAGTCCGGCATGTGTCTGCGACCCTGAAAAGAAAGAAGATGTTAAACATTTATTGCTAGAGTGTCCCGTATATGGTAGAGAAAGATCAGATTTGGAAATACAGATAGAGCAAAAATTATGTGTAAATAACCTATCCAGCATAATATCAAACAAACTTGTAATAAATAAATTTTTAGAATTCTGTAAAAATATAGCTACCAAGGTAATAAAAAGAAACAAAGATGCAAAAAGTAGGCAATAATATTATATACTACATGTATAATGACTATAGATAAGTATATAGTATAGCAAAAATAATAAATAAAATATGTATGTTATCGTATCTATTGTATATATACTGAGGTATATAGCGAATATATATGAATAGCAACAATATACAAAAAATTGTCGAAAATAATAAATAGATAAGAAAAGTAATAAAGCAATTAATGAAAAGATGTATCTGAAAGTGATTAGTAAAAATACGCTGAGAACATAAAACAAGATGCACAAAGGCCTTGATTATCATGTCAGGGGTATAAGGAAAAAAAAAAAAAAAAAAAAAAAAAAAAAAAAAAAAAAAAAACCTAACCTAACCTAACCTAACCTAACCTAACCCAACCTAACCTAACCTAACCTAACCTAACCTAACCTAACCTAACCTAACCTAACCTAACCTAACCCAGTTGCGATCGATCCGCGCCCGAGAAAGCAGCAAAATCCACGTGCTCCGCACTAAAAAAATCGAAAAAATTGGTTAAAGTGATCATATTGAGGTGATTTTGGTGTCAAAATTTGTGGAAAGTTGAGTGCTATAAAGTGCCGTAAAGTGTTTTTCCTGGATTGCAGTTTTACATATTCAGGAGCTGAAAAACTGGATTTTTAAAGGTTATGTACCAAATTTAAAACACTGTTTCATTAATAACTCCGGCAACTGTGGACCAATCTTTCATTACTTTTTTGCATCAGTTGGACACTCACGAGTACTACATTTGTTTATTTTTTTCTGACCTTGAAACTTAGTGGTTTTCCCGGGAAACCCGGAAAAGTTAAAACCACGTGGCCACGTGTTTCTCGAAGGAGTGGAGATAGCAACGTCATTTTTTACAAGCTGTGAGACAGTTATAATAGAAGCCGTTTGCAAGTTTTAGAATAATTTTTGAACATTTAAATAAAAAGTTATATTAATTTAAAATTGTAAATTAGACCTTAAGTTGAATAGCTATAACTCGCAAACCAAATCGATGACCTATACGTTTTAAAGTGTTTTTTGGTGCGCGCTAGGGTCTTCTAGAGAGGAAAAATATTTTCGGAATTTTCTGGAATTATTTCGCTTTCCTGGAGCCGTTTTTGTAAAAATATACAAATTTTACTCGTTCAAACCGTTTTTTGGCAATATCTCAAATTAATTGTATGAAAATTTTTTGATATTATATTTATCCTAAAGCGTCTCATTTTTATACATTTTTAGACACCTCATTTATAATTTTGCTATTTCTAGTTTCTGAGATATCGATTTTTTAATCATTTTCTTAAATAATTCAAAAAGTATTCATAAAATACAAAATTTAACAACTGTAATAACTTTAAGTGACTATTTCGGCTTCTATTAACCCAAATCCCGAGTCTCTAGGCCCTTCCAGTCGGAAATTGTTTGAAATCCGCCATTTTGTCGGCCATCTTGGAAAGGTTAAAACCGGGTGTACTGGGGCTGTAATCAAGATAGAGAGCTGCGGTTTTCACTGTTGTTCATAGTTTTAAGTCTACTTTTAGAATATATAGGTATTTCTTGATTTTGGCGCCAAAAATTATTTTTGCGTTAAACCGATCCCGAATTGTAGCCAAAGACCCGCTGAGCCACCTGTCGAAAACCCCGATCTTCTACGACTTATAGAACCCGAGATATTCCGTTTTCCCGCCGAGTTTTGACAGCTCGGCGGCCATTTTGGAAAAGTTTAGACTTGGATTGTGGGCGAACCGGGGGTCGTGGAGGATTGCGGATTTTTGTATTGGTCTCGTTAGAGACTCCCCTACATTATCTGCACGGTGAAACTGAAATCGGAGGCCTGAAATATTTTGGCGCCAAAGTTGACGGATTAAGTTAGAGTAAGCCACGCTGAGACAAAAGAGCCCAAGCACGGGTCTCTATGACTAAAACTGACGGAGTTATGAAGGTTTGAAAACTGGTTTTGACAGCTAATCCGCCATTTTGAAAAAATTTAAACCTTCATATCTCGGCTCCTAGTAGGCGGAGCGAGCTGCGATTTTCGGTGTTGAGTTGGCTGGGGCTCTATCTTGACGAACATAGAGCTTTGAACTCTATATAGAGTCTCACATTTTTTCCTAGCTTTTTTATAAGATTACGCTAGAGCTAACTAGGCTGATTACTTTGCCGAAAGCCGCAACTCTGTATCTTTTAAATTGACGGAGATATCCTACTTTAAAGCTTTTGGCGGCCATTTTATCCGCCATCTTGGAAAATTTGAAATTAGGATATCTCAGGAACCGCTAGTCCTATCTGGATGCGGTTTTCGACATATATAGGGGCTTCGGTAGATCTTTCTTTTTCACTTATTATTGGGACTCTACATAGAGCCCTTCCTGTTTTTCTTTGGTAGAGTCGCAAAAAACCTTAATCTAACCAATTTTTTTCGCGGTTTTGGACTTGGGGGACCAATTAGGACCTCCCTTATCATAACTTAAACATCTTTAGCGACTCTACGTAGAGAAAAACAGACTTATTTTATTTTTGTTCAATTATTGTAACAACGGTATTGTTGGTTTGTATTTGCATTCTGCAGCCGTGGATTAACATTTTGTCTGTCGGCATCTTTACTACCGCCCTTTAAATTTACCGCCCCTTTTCATTTAATTAGTAATTAAGACATACCTCTTTGATAGAGGCATTTTATATTTTAATCGTGTATGTTTGACTTGCTCTATATTCAATTTTACGTGTTTTGTTCGAATTGACTTTCTTTATTTCTTCCCATTCTCGTACCGTGTCTTTTGACTCTACAGGCTTTTTTGAGCCTAATTACATTCAAGTCCTGTCGTTTTTGACACTCGCGCCATTTACACGTGAGATCCCTCATTATAGACAAAATGATTGCCAGAACTCCTGGTAAAGTGGTTAACCAACCATCTACATCCGACACAATATCGACGACCCCACAGACTAGTGAAGCCACAAAGAGCCAAAAATCCGCTTCACCAAAGCCGGATAAAGTTCGGAAAAGCATAGACAGCTTCGAGGCAAAAACTAATTCAAGCACTGTTGTCAAAGCAAGAACACCTGAAGCTGAGGGCCGTGCTCTAATGCAGAAAGCAAAAGCTCAGTTGGATATGTCAGGAAATATCTCCAGGACAATAAAACAAACGGTCTGGCAGTGTATACAAGATATGTATCAATTAATTAAACAGTCGTCGGGGAATCAGAATCCACGCGCTAGGCCCGCGAAAATTCTAGCGGTCGATAAGGAACCAGTTCCTGATGTGGAGGGTCAGGAGATCCTAAGGGAGATTAAAGAAGTGAAGGACATAATACTGAACAAAGTAGGGAAAGACCTGAAACTCAGTATCGCGAAAGTACAGGAAAACATGAAAAGCCACTTGGATGAATACTCCCTGAAAACTGGAAATGACCTAAACAATCTAGAAACCAAGATAGAGAAGACCCTAACTTACGCCCAAGCTGTGGCCAAACCTAATCTCTCTGTCGACCCGCAGGCAACTCCAGTTACTGGTGCCCCGGTAACTAAGCCAAGAGCTCCAATCCACTCACTGATCATATCATCGGAACAAGATGAGAGCAGTGAGGAAATAATCGGCAAAATTAGAACGGCGGTTGATGCGAGGGTGACCGGAATTAGGATAGACAGAGTCAGGAGGGCCAGGGAGCAAAAAGTTATAATAGGCTGTCACGACAAGAACGAACTAACGAAGGTAGCTTCTAGGATCCAGAACTCTGATAACGGTTTGAGATCAGAAGCCATACAAAATAAAGACCCATTAGTGATTGTAAAGGACCTGCTGTCATACAACACTGATGAAGAAATAATTAAGGCGATCAGAACCCAAAACAGCCAGATCTTGGGGAGCATACCAGACGCAGAATTTAGAGTGACAGCCAAATATCGGAAAAAGGCAAGGAACCCACACGAATGTCATGTTGTTTTCCAAGTCTCGCCTTTACTGTGGCGGGCTCTGACGACGGCGGGGAGAATCCACGTCGATCTGCAACGGGTTCAAGTGCATGACCAGTCGCCCCTTATTCAGTGTACACGCTGTCTCGCGTATGGACATGGGCGACAACGTTGCCCAGACACGGAAAATCTGTGCAGCCACTGTGGAGGACCGCACCTGGCAAATGAGTGCCCCGATCGTGTAGCGGGAGAGCCCCCAACATGTAAGAATTGTGTCAGAGCTAAAAAGGACCACACGGACCACAATGCGTTTAGCAATAACTGCCCCGTAAGGAGGAAATGGGATGCCCTTGCGCGATCCGCAGTGTCCTATTGCTAAGGTGGTCCCAACGAATCCAGTCGTTTCCTCCAATCCACGCCACTGCCTGGCGCTCCAGGCAAACCTCCAGCGCAAAAAACTTGCCACACAAGAACTCATGATGGGTGCCAAAAAACTTAAAGCTAGTATCGCATTAATACAGGAGCCTTATGTGGGATCACTGGGGGAGGTGAGGGAGTATTCCGGTACTAGAATCATCCAATGCCGTAAAAATCGTCAAAAACCAGTTAAAGCAGCCATTATCATTTATGATAATGACCTCGATATTATAGCTGAGCCTGTCTGGTGCACTGAAAATATAGCTGCAGTGGTCATAGAAACCGGTAATTGGCGATTGGGGATCATATCGGTATATTTTGAAGATACCCTCCCGATCGGCCCATATATAGATCAAACTAAAAAGGTCATGAAGGAAATTGGCACAAACAACATCATCATAGGCGGAGATGTGAATGCCTGGAGCCCATGGTGGGGTAGCAGGGGAGAGGATGCCCGAGGGGAGGAGGTGATGGGTGCGGTGGATGAACTTGATCTGCACATCCTTAATGAGGGGTCGGTACCGACATTTGATACGGTACGAGGCGAAAGAGTTCTGCAGAGCAATGTGGACATCACGGTGTGCACATCGGAGTTACTGGCTCGGGTCCAACATTGGGAAGTTCACAAGAGTATAACCAGCTCCGATCACAATACGATCAAAATGACGATAGGCATTGAAAAACCTAAAGCATCTCGGATTGAATCGAGCACCAGGCTTTATAACACAAAAAAAGCAAAATGGACCGAATTCCGGAAAGTAGTAGAAGATACACTCAAGGAGGACTCGATCAATCTGGATACTTTGCAGCACATTAACAACACGGCTGAGCTGGAGACTTTTGTTCAAAAATACACTAATGCTGTCACATTAGCTAGTGCTAAGACCATTCCCAAAAGGAAAAAACGTGATCCGGACCATTTTCCGTGGTGGACCAGCGAGCTAGAGGAATTAAAAAGAGATATGCTCACGAAAAAGCGCAGAATATCGAACGCAGCGCTGAATAGGCGTCCTCGAGTGGTAAAAGAATACCTAGAGGCAAAGGAAAAATATGAGGAGCAGGTGCAATCAACTCAGACACAAAGTTGGAAACAATTTTGCACCAAACAGGACTCTGAAACCCTCTGGGAAGGCGTCTATCGTGTGATAGCAAACACGACGAAGAGATTCGGCGATCTGCCCCTAACTAGGGATGGCGTGGCCTTGTCACCGCAGGAATCAGTGGAACATCTTGCAGGAACATTCTTTCCAGACGACATAGAGCTCGACGAGCGACAGCAGCACAGAGTCACCAGAGAAAAAGCGCACCGAATGAAGGCTCGGTCAAATACTGACACATGTGATCCACCCTTCACTCTAGAGGAACTTCGAAGTGCGGTGAGGAACAGTAACCCAAAGAAAGCCCCTGGGTCCGATGGCCTAACGGCGGATATATGTGCGTCAGCTATTATGGTGGACGAACAACTTTTTCTGGCGATCGCAAACAAATGCCTAGAGCTGGAATACTTCCCAACAGTGTGGAAGGAAGCAACGGTAATTGTCTTGCGAAAGCCTGGAAAGGACGATTACACGGAGGCTAAGGCACATAGACCGATCGGGCTTCTACCAATCTTTGGTAAGATTCTGGAGAGAATGTTGATTAAAAGGATAAGATGGCACGTTCTCCCTAAGTCCAACCCGCGACAATACGGCTTCACGCCCCAGCGCTGTACGGAAGACGCCCTGTACGATATGACCAACCACATCATGAACAATGTGGAAAAGAAGCAAATAAATCTTATGGTGTCATTGGATATCGAGGGCGCTTTCGACAGCGCTTGGTGGCCGGCAATCAAGTGCGGTCTTATGGACAAAGGATGTCCAATAAATCTACGGGCATTGGTGGACAGCTACTTTACCAACAGAATGGTCAAAGTGAGATATGCGGGCATGGAATACGCGAAAAACACTACAAAGGGTTGTGTCCAGGGGTCAATAGGGGGCCCAACATTCTGGAACATCTTGCTGGACCCGCTGTTGAACCTGCTTGATAACCACAACGTGTATTCGCAGGCCTTCGCTGACGATATCGTTCTAATCTTCTCCGGGGCCACTGCTTTGGAAATTCAGCTGGAGGCAAACAAAGTGCTCAAACTTGTGTACGACTGGGGGAACGCAAATAAACTGAAATTTGCTCCCCACAAAACGAACGCTATGGTGATAACCAGAAAGCTTAAATATGACGATCCAGTCGTGCACATGGGAGACACGCGAATAGAGTTGGTGGACCAAATCAAAGTATTGGGTCTGATTATAGACAACAAACTGACGTTTAACAACCATGTGTCACACATATGTAAAAAGGCCACCAACATCTATAAACAGTTAGCAAGAGCAGCAAAAATTAGCTGGGGGCTGAACCCGGAGGTGATCAGAACGATATACGTCGCGGTCATCGAGCCCATTGTTTTGTACGCGGCGAGTGTCTGGGCGGGGGCAACAGAAAAATGGATAGTGAAAAAGCAACTTAACGCCATACAAAGGGGTTTCACCCAAAAAGTTGCGAAATCTTACAAAACTGCTTCCCTAAACTCGACTCTCATAATAGCGGGTCTACTGCCGTTGGATCTGAGAATAAAAGAAGCAGCCCGGATATTCAAGGCTAAGCGTGGGGAACATCTACCGGATATATTAGGTGACCGAGAAATTGAGCGAAGAGCCAGCTACCTAGAAGCGGAACATCCGGCCAAAGCAATAGCCATGGAGTTCGAGTGCCTAGAGGACCTGAACCCGGAAACGGTGCAAACCCACAGCCTTGAAGGTGTTCATATATATACCGACGGCAGTAAGATCGAGGATAAAACGGGAGCCGCTCTGTCGTGGTGGTTAGGGGACCGGGAAATAAAAGCTAAAAAATTTGGCCTAGAAGCGTTCTGCTCGGTCTTCCAAGCAGAATTATATGCCATTAAGGAAGCCACACGGTTAGCATTAAAGGGAAAAGATAAAAAGTTCAACATCTTTAGCGATTCAAGATCTTCCCTAGAACTGCTAAAAGACCCCGAAAACTTCCATCCATTGGCTGTAAAAGTCAGAAAAAACTTGGCCGAACTAAGAGAGCAAGGTAAAGAAATGCGCTTCTTCTGGGTCAGAGCCCATGTGGGAACAAAAGGCAACGAAAGGGCAGACGAGTTAGCCAAAGAAGCTGCTTTAAAGTGGAAAACCGCCTACAACTATGACAAGTGTCCCCTGTCGTATGTAAAGCGGGTTGTAAGACAAGACACGATCAGAACATGGGACGAAAGATATAAAACGGAAGGCACTGCAGCAACCACAAAGGTTTTCTTTCCCAGTGCTGTGGAAGCGTATAAAACTGTAAGAAAAATTAAAATCGAACCAAAACTTACCCAAATCTTGACAGGTCATGGAGGTTTTTCGGAATATCTGTTCAGGTTCAAACTCAAGGATAACCCTCGATGTGTATGTGATCCCGATGTGCAGGAGACGACTGTCCACGTTCTAACGGAGTGTCCGCAAACTGAAAACAAAAGAAAAGACTTGGAATGTGAGCTTAATTGCATAGTTAATAAAGACTCTTTAAGTTTTCTATTAGAAAAAAAAGAATATAGAGTAAAGTTTGTAAAATATTGTATTGGAATCGTAAACTTAGTAAACAATAGAAATAAAACTGATAAATAGAATAACAATATAATATAGATTAAGAATAGTATATACACTGTATTTATGATAAAATACACACTGTATGTACAAATAATAGTAAAGTTAAGTGAATATAAATAGCGCTAAGTTAAAGTACTGTAAGGCAAGAAAAAGAAAAAAAAAAAATTAAATTAAAAAATCTAAAAACCCGACTGCTTCAAAAGCGAACTAAAAAGATGAAAACAAGATGATGTAGGAACATAGTAGCATGTATAATTGAAATCCTCTTTTTCTATAAATTGAAATAGTCATTATTGCAGTCGGAGGCATATTATTCATATTTTACTTGCTGAGACTCCTGCTACATTTATGCCTCCGACTGCAATAATGACTATTTCAATTTATAGAAAAAGAGGATTTCAATTATACATGCTACTATGTTCCTACATCATCTTGTTTTCATCTTTTTAGTTCGCTTTTGAAGCAGTCGGGTTTTTAGATTTTTTAATTTAATTTTTTATTGAAGACTTTTTAGTTTTATGAAAAATGGTTTAAGGAACATCATCTCCATTTTGAAGGACCTATGTGCCACTTAATATGGTACACAAAAATTTGTTATGAATATGCCTACCCCATTAGCAGCCGATTAGTACACGCAACCGAGCCGAAACGGTAATTACAGGCCGAAAAACCTACTCAGAACAGCTGTACCCCCTAGCTAGTGTTGCTGTGCCAGATGTTTACCCTAGGGTAAAGTACCCTAATACTTGCAGGCGCGAGGATTTAGTACGATATCTGTGGGTGGGTACTGCTCCTCGATCTAATCGCGCTAAATAGAAACTTCAAGAAAAAAAGGTGAAATAAATTCCTTGGAAGTGGCATCCTACTTATCTTGGGAATCAGAATTGTTGTTTCGTCTTATTCGATGATTTAATTTAAGACTTATTAAAAGAACTGTTTTATTTGTGATTTTGTGTAGGTATGGGTATGATTTTTTTTTTTCTGAAAGTCTAGTAATAGAGAAGTAGAAAGAAAATACAATAAAATGTGTATGAACAAAAAAAAACGCCGATACCGAAATTACCGAAAATCGCGGGAAATCCCGGTTCCATTCCAGCCCCTCTAACATGCCCGGTCCACGCGTGACAGACATAATTTTGTCGTGCGTATTCTCTTATCCTATTGGAGGCTATTTCAATATGGCGGGTTTCTCGCCGCGACAAACTTTTGTCATAGCACTGCATGTTACGGGTGTGGCATAGACCGGTACCAAAAATCCCAGTTCCCTTGTACAGAGTATTAGAATGATCGGCAGTGCCGACTAGTCGGCCGATTAGTCGGCTAGTCAGCAAATACCATAGTCGGCCCATCTCTATTTAAAACCTATCAATACATGGAAAGATACTCACATCAAAGTGGTCTTCACAGAAATAAAGTGGTGAATTCGTGACTACGTTGTTCGGGTTTCGCCGTGCGAACTTGAACCATTTATCTCTTATTATTTTCTTGTTTGGGACATGTACAATACAAACACCTTGTTGGGTGTTGTTATTGATGCGTTTTTATTACACTTTGGTACTGCACACCACTTAAACACTTTGAAATTCATTTTTATCACACGAAATTTATGCAATGTTTGTTTACTTTTCTCTGGCTACGCATAGACAGACAGTAGTAGGTAATGCGTATGATAATATCACAAAAGTAATATCACACATTACGCGGTTATTGTAACCAGTACACCAGTACACATCACACATTATCTTTTTTTTTAAAGAAAGGAAAATCAACTTTTGTCTGTCGGGTCAGTTAGTAAAAAATAAAAACAAATACCATTTTTTTGGGTGCTATCTATCTCGAGTAATGCGGTCGCGCGCAGGTAATGTTATGAGAAAGTAATATGTGCTGACGGTACGGAATACTACAGAGTATTTCTTCGTACTAAAAGACAAAGGAGACGTATAAAAGTGGTTTTTTATTCGGCCAAAAATTGAACGGATAAGTAGTAGGGATACCTACTTAGAAAGCTTATGTAAGTGGGTTTCAGGATAACTAATCAAATTATTTTATCGATCCTCCGTCTTTTTTGTATTAAAATCTTCCAGCCAAGATTGTTTTAAAAAACATTATTTTTATTTTTAATAGTTTTTTTGCAGTAAATAATTAAAAGAATTAATGAATAACTTGAGGCTCTTTCGTTTCATTTTTAGAAAAAGTAAACTAATAAAAAAAATGAATGTCAACGTGATGGACGACAGTTAATAAACTGACAGGTATTCAAGTTAATGTCATATCAAGTTTTTTTTTAATATCCATTATTTTTTTTCAAGTGATCCTGATAATCGTAATGATATACCCTTTTATCCTATATGCGTAGATATCCTTTAATTTTTTGAAATAATTTAGAACCACCTTCCATACAAATTTTGACGTGTCCTTTCATTCAACATTTCGGGTAATGTTTAGGGTGATGTGTAAATAGCACGGGGTGATATCACCTTTTCGAAAGTAATGAGTAATGTGATATGTCATTAAAACGTACTGTTTTGCGCATGTCTAACAGACAGACACATTTGCTGTGTTGCCATATGGTGAGGACGTGAAATCCGTATTTTTATTGAAAAAATCCGTATAAAATCTGTATTTACCAATATGAACGAAATTCCGTATGAAATCCGTATAAAAATTAAACTCTGATTAGGTACCTATTTATATAGATGTATATTCATAATTATTAATTAATATTTAAGTCAAAACAGGGCGATTTCCCTAAAAGTTATTTGTATGTAGCAAGCCATACGAGGTAATGGTATTAAAAATTATAGTTCCAATCCGATTCGACAGATATACTTAATCCATGACTAATAATGATTATTACGAATAATAAATCGGAATATGCATTGTGCTGTAAATCCGTATAAATATCCGTATACATCAATTATCCGTACTGAACTTTTAAAATCCGTATAAATACGGACAAATCCGTATATATGGTAACACTGCATTTGATGTTTACCAAAGGGTAGTAATTAAACGAGTGACTGTAAATTATAGTTTTGAGTGTCAAAATCCGTCCGTGACGCAATTCAAAAGGACTCCCGGAAGACCAGCGCTGTAGCCTAATGAGGTTGCGGCTTTCGCTGAGGGAGGCCCTTTTTGTGTGGTGTCGCAGCACATACGGATTATGAACCTGCTGTGAAAATTGTTTTTTTCTTTTGTTTCCATGAATTTTTTTTTTTTTTGTTTGTCTTACTTGTTAACTTTTGTATTCTCTGTTGTGTTGTGATGTCCCGCAAATAAATTATTCTTATTCTTATTCTTATTCTTAAAATTAATTAATTTGGGTTATAGAATTACTAAGTGAGCGACTGACTGCGAGCGACGAGAAATCAACAAAACAGCAACTTATAAATATTAATTTGAGTTACTTAAAATACAAAATGAGCAGCTTCAAAATATTTGAGCGACCTAATATTTGTTTGAGTGTCAACGTTACGTCCTGCATTTTTTTCAATATTTGGCAAATGTATTTTTTATACTGAGCGTCATTTTATCTTAAATGAAGTGTTTCGAATACAAAAACAACTTTGAAAAAATTAACGCGGCACGCTCGCTCCGCTCGCTCGGCTTCCTCCGCTCTGTTATTGACATCAGTCTAACCTAACCTAACCAACCGATTTGATTCTGGGTAGATTTGTCTTATTTTAGCGGGGGGCCGTGCCCCCCGAGCCCCCCCTATGGTGGGGGGCTGCGCCCCCCCGTCACCCCGCTTCGTTTAACGCCCTGACTACTATTATCAAAGCCATTGACCTTCGTGTTGCCAGTTGCCCTCTCTATATTTCCAGCCGCTCACTTGGTAATGTAGTCGCTCACTTGGTAATTTAGTCGCTCACTTAGTAATTTAGTCGTTCACTTGGTAATTTTAATATCTGAAATGGATTATTCACTATGCACTTTTTGTAAGCTCGTTCTGGATTTTATTATTAATCAATATTCGTCGTTAATTTAGTTAATTTTTCGCTTACTCAAATTCATGCCGCTCAAGTTATTAAAACAGTATGTCATCATCAGTCGCAAAGTTGTTTTTTTATTCGCTCGTTTTATAATTCCCCTTTACCAAATGTTTATCTAAGCACACCCGACGCCATGACACTGCGAGCGAGCTGTTTTCGCGCCCTATTGAAAAAATATAGTAAATATAATAGTTAAATAATAAAACAAAACCTAGCCTATAACCATCGCTCGGTTCAGACGAATCGATAGACACCTCATTCTTTAAAATCCGTCTAGCCGTTTGGATGATTCGAGGGTATAAAGAATCCCACATACATACATACATACATACATACATACATACATACATACATACACAGATACGCGTGAAAAACATAACCCTTCCTTTGCAGTCGGGTAAAAAGAAAAAGAATCAAAAAAAAAAAAAAAAAAAAAGATAGAAAACAAAAGAACAAGAAAAAAAAAAAAAAAAAAAAAAAAAGAGGAAAGAAAAAAACTACAGGAAAAAAAAAAAAAAAAATGTAAAAGAATTATAATGTAGGTACCTTGCCTAGATGAATAAGTAAAATATTTAAGGTCTTCTCATAGTTCTATGAATCAGAATAAGTAGCATTTGTTAAACTGGCTATGCGCGACTGCTAAATTGGCGTACAATAAAATTATAAAATGTGTAACAATTTTGGCGTAAAATTTTAAAATCTGCATGTTATTGCGTAAGAATAACCGGTAGAGCTCCCGATAAAGACCGGAGCTCTCCACCCTTCTAACAGAGTAAAATGATAAAGTGATGTTAAATCTAAGTACTGATGACAATGTCTTCGCCCTATGGTGAAGAAATAAAGGAAGTACTACAAAAAAAAAAAAAAAAAAAACCTAACCTAACCTAACCTAACCTAACCTAACCTAACCTAACCTAACCGCAGGCGCAGATGAAGACCTGTTTCTTGCCATCGCAAACAAGTGACTACAGCTATCCCACTTTCCGAACAGCTGGAAAATAGCAGCCGTGGTTGTACTGCGGAAACCGGGGAAAGAGTCATACACGCATCCCAAATCATACCGGCCAATAGGGTTACTATCAGTTTTAGGAAAAATCCTAGAAAAAATGTTGGTCCGTAGACTTAGGTGGCATATTTTGCCTCGTATGAATCCCCGACAATATGGTTTTGTACCTCAACGAAGCACGGAGGATGCATTGTATGACCTAACCCAGCATATAGACATCAAGCTCAAGGAAAAGAACCTCGTACTCCTCGTCTCGCTGGACATCGAGGGTGCGTTTGATAGCGCTTGGTGGCCAGCAGTAAAAAGTCGTCTGGCTGAAAAGCGCTGCCCTTGCAACTTGCGGAGGATGATGGCCAGTTACCTCGATGATAGAAAGGTGACGGTAAAGTACGCTGGAGCCGAGTTCACGAAGAAAACAACCATGGGCTGCGTGCAGGGATCCATTGCGGGCCCCACATTGTGGAACTTGCTATTGGATCCTCTGCTTGAAGAGCTGGAAAAGAAAAATACGTACTGCCAAGCCTTTGCAGATGACGTGGTTCTTGTTTTCTCTGCCAAAACGGCTTTAAACCTTGAGAATGAAGCCAACGCCAGTCTCGCCGCTGTGGAGCGGTGGGGTGCCAAAAACAGGTTAAAGTTTGCGGCCCATAAAACGAACGCCATGCTTATAACTAAAAAACTGAAATTTGACACCCCACGGTTGCACATGGGCAGCAAGGACATTGAATTGGTGGAGGAAATAAAGCTGCTGGGACTAATCATCGACCATAAATTGACGTACCGTAAACATGTGACGTACGTCTGTAAGAAGGCAATTAATATATTTAGACAGTTGTCTTGCGCAGCGCGAGTGACCTGGGGCTTAAATCCGGAGGTCGTCCGGACAATCTATGTGGCAGTCGCAGAGCCGGTGATACTCTATGCTGCCAGTGTGTGGTCTAAGGCGGCAGACAAAGTCTATATAAAGAACCAGCTGAACACAGTCCTCCGCGGTTTCGCCCAAAAAGTGAGCAAGGCGTACAGAACGGTCTCCATGAATTCAGCTCTCATTATTACGGGACTGCTACCACTTGATCTGAGGGTGAAGGAGGTGGCATCCCTCTATGAAGCAAAGAGAGGAAAACCGCAACTGATTCTTGGAGACCGTTCAGTAGAAGAGATGGCAGCCTTCTTCGAGAGGCCTCATCCGGCCTGGGATGAGGACTTGGAGTTTGACTGTCTGGGAAGCGAAGACGAAGTCAAGTTGAGCATGGAGGAGGGTGCAGTACACATCTTCACAGACGGTAGCAAAATTGACGGTAAGGTTGGAGCGGCACTTTCCTGGTGGAATGGTGCTGCTGAAACGAAAAACCGAAAATTTAAACTGGAAGAGTACTGCACCGTCTTCCAGGCTGAACTTTATGCAATATATAGAGCCACAGAATTGATCCTCGGCAGCGGAGTTGAGAAATTCTCCATATACAGTGACTCCAGATCCACGCTGGAACTCCTGAAAAACAGTGACTCGTACAACCCGCTCGTTGTCAAAACAAGGATGAACCTACGGACATTAAAAGAAACCGATAAAATTGTAAAGTTATACTGGGTAAAAGCACATGTCGGAATAATAGGGAATGAAAAGGCTGACGAATTAGCAAAAGATGCAGCGCTTAACAGAAAAACAAAGCCAGATTACGATCGGTGTCCCATTTCCTATATCAAACGTACAATCAGAGGAAGATCTGTCGATATGTGGAACGAAAGGTACCTTAAAGAGACAACTGCTGGGGTAACAAAAATGTTTTTCCCTACCGCTGCAGAGGCACACAAAATCTGCAGAAGTATCAAAGTGACCCAGATCCACACTCAGCTTTTCACTGGTCATGGAGGATTCTCGGCATACCTCCACAGATTTAAAAAGAAGGAGTCTCCCGCCTGCTGTTGTGATCCCGAAGAATCGGAAAATATCCCTCATCTCCTTACAAGCTGCCCCAGATTTGGTCTGCGTAGACACGACCTGGAAAATAAATTAAACATAAAATTAAATAAAGAAATAATAGCAGATATAATAGGTAATAAAGATTTGAGACCAGAATTACTAGATTATTGTGTAGAGATATGTAAAACTGTTATAGATAGTAATAAAACATAGTATAAGAAATTAACACAGATAATATACTGAGATATATTTAATCTTGTGTTAAAGTAAAAGAAAAAATAAATAAATACAATACATACACAAAAAAAAAAAAAAAAAAAAAAGTAAATAAATAAATATAGAAACAGAAATAATATAAATAATAATAATCTTTTAAAAATGTGAATAACAAGATCTCATCAACTGCGTCTGCACGTCAAACATATTTACGTGAATGACTGACGAAGGCATCCCGATAAGGGATGGATGAAAAAACCCACTAAAAGTCAACAAGAGGTAAAGATAATAAACCTCCGACCTCTACATCGGAGAGAAACAAGATTATTAAAAAAAAAAAAAAAAAAAAAAAAACCTAACCTAACCGAACTATATCTCGACTGAAAATATTGATATTTTGATCGGACTTTTTTGTTTTTCCTGCGTGTTTAATTTTACCCGAGTGTGCTGTGCACTTTTTGGAGCGATCTTGCGCGAATTTTTCAGTTTTTAGCGAAATTTCAGTTTTTTCATACATTGTTAAATTTCAAATTTGCATAACTCGCGATCGGCTTAACCGATTCGCGTGATTTAAATTCTCAATAGCCTGGTGCATTGTTCTTCACATCCTGACTGCGTGACGACGCGCTTGCGCGCCATCCGCCATATTGACTTTTTCAAAAACACCCATTTTTCAGGGTTTTTTCTAAATTGCCAAAAATTTTTCTATTACCGCTACCCTGAAAATACTTACCATCGTGTCCAGCGTCGCAAGCCGCATCCAACGACGTGTCGCACGCCGTGATCCGGCACCTGAAAAGCGAAAAATTTCAAATTAAAACATAATTCTATAGAATACCTACCGACCGAGGCTACCTGGTCAACCTCGACATTTTTAAAACTAACTATATCTCGACTGAAAATATTGATATTTTGATCGGACTTTTTTGTTTTTCCTGCGTGTTTAATTTTACCCGAGTGTGCTGTGCACTTTTTGGAGCGATCTTGCGCGAATTTTTCAGTTTTTAGCGAAATTTCAGTTTTTTCATACATTGTTAAATTTCAAATTTGCATAACTCGCGATCGGCTTAACCGATTCGCGTGATTTAAATTCTCAATAGCCTGGTGCATTGTTCTTCACATCCTGACTGCGTGACGACGCGCTTGCGCGCCATCCGCCATATTGACTTTTTCAAAAACACCAATTTTTCAGGGTTTTTTCTAAATTGCCAAAAATTTTTCTATTACCGCTACCCTGAAAATACTTACCATCGTGTCCAGCGTCGCAAGCCGCATCCAACGACGTGTCGCACGCCGTGATCCGGCACCTGAAAAACGCCCACCCGCCCTTAACTAGCTTTGGTATATTGGCTCGACCAATTTTATTTTTATTTTTGTCTATTTTTCTGAACTTTTTTGACCTTATTTAGTTTTAGAAGACTAGTACAACGTTTTGTTGCTTGCTTTAATCACGTTGTTTGACTAGATACCTTATTTGGTTTCTCGTCCTAGTTTTAAGTATACATTTTTTTTATTTTTGTTGACGAACCTGCGACAGGCCAGATTGAAGTCTTTGCTCTCAATTAGGACTCTACAACGATGTTCTCGACTCCACCAGTTCGTGTTAGCGGAGGCATGGTTGATGACTTAGGGGGATCAAATCCTACCAGTAAAGAATTGACAAAACCCTTGGTTTCAGCGAAAAAATTTCTATCGGATGCTAAACAGCAGATGGACCTATCTGGCAACCTGAAGTCGACCATTAAAGCTCAGGTATTAAAGAGCCTCCAAGGATTATATGACTTGGTGGTAGTCTTGGACAAAAAATCTAGGGAACAGACTGTCACAAGAGGTTCACCAATATCTTCCAGGTCAAATGTTACAGCCGAAATTGAGAAGCAAAACCGATTGTCGGAAGAAACCAATAATAAACTAGACCTCATATCTAAAAAAATCGATGACCTAGCAAAGGTACAACAGGAAGTAAAGAATGAGGTTGGACGGACACAAACTGTAACATATGCCGATGCACTCCAGGGACGAAAAACCACCAACTTGCTGCCTAGGCCGAGCCACACTATAATCGTCACATCTACCGAGGACCAAGACACCAGTGAGGATGTCTTAACTAAAATCAGAAAAGTCGTGGATGCAAAGGATGGCGATGTATGTGTGGACCGGATTAGGAAAGCGAAAAATAAAAAAGTGGTGATAAGCTGCAGCTCTGAAGAAAATATAGAAAAAATAAAGTCTAGGATAGGGGCATCAGAACACCTCCAGGCACAAAAAGCGATCAACAAGGATCCGTTGGTGATTGTGAGGGACCTCCTTGCCTACAATACTGACGAGGATATTATAGCAGCCATCAAGCGGCAAAACAGCCAACTCGTTGCAGATATTCCTGAGGAAGAATATCGCATAGCAGTTAAATACCGACGTAGAGCTAGGAACCCTCACGAAAACCACGTGATCTTGCAGGTATCGCCAAAGATACATCAAAAGCTGACAACGGCCGGTACAGTGTATATAGACCTTCAGAGGAGGCAGGTCAAAGACCAATCGCCTCTGATACAATGTACAAAATGCCTTGGGTTTGGCCATGGCAAAAAACTATGTACTGAGACGGAAAGTCTCTGCAGCCACTGTTCCGGCCCACATCTGCGATCGGAATGCCCCTTGTACCAAACCGGAGAGCAAGCTACTTGCAGAAATTGTCACCTGGCTAAATTGGAAAAAACCGACCATAACGCTTTTGACCACTCATGCCCAATCAAAAAGAAGTGGGATATTATAGCAAGATCGAGCGTAGCTTATTGCTAAGGGCCCATCACAGAACTTTAAGCTTAGCTTTATCCAGGCCAACTTACAGCGAAAACGCTTAGCAACCCAGGAGCTGATCCAGGAATGCACAAAACGAAAGATCTGCTGTGCTCTTGTGCAGGAACCCTATGTGGGTGCCATTGGCGAGATAAATCCGATGCCTGGAATGAGAGTAATCCAAATGACTCGAAGTAGACAGGGACCAGTAAAAGCTGCTATTATAGTGTTAGATGGAAGTCTGCAAATAATAGAAGACACCCTATTGACAACGGAGAATATAGCAGTTCTCACGTTGAAGTCTTCCAACACAGTGCTTGCGCTGGTCTCTGTTTACTTCGAGGAGGATAAACCCCTGGCAACCTATCTCGACCACCTCCAAAAAATCCATGACAAATACGCATCCAAATACCTTTTAGTAGGAGGGGATGTGAATGCATGGAGCCAGTGGTGGGGTAGTGATCGGGAAAACCACAGAGGCGCGGAGATTACTGCTTTCCTGGAGGAGCTAAATATGCATGTGCTGAATACCGGAGACACTCCCACTTTTGAAACCATACGCGGGAACAAACTGTATAAAAGTAGGGTCGACACTACGTTCTGCAACCCAGAGTTGTTGCCGATTACAAGCAATTGGAAGGTCGACAGAGATGTCACTAGCTCTGACCATAATGCTGTCACATTCAGTGTACACCTGAAAGAAAAACTTGAGAGGAAAACTAAACGAACAACTAGAATCTACAACACGAAAAAAGCAAATTGGTCACAGTTTCGTTCAGATCTGAAAAAAGAATTAAGAGAAGCACAAATAAGAGGTGAAGACATAGACAAAATTGACAACACGCAGGACCTGGAGAATGCTGTAGTAAAATACGTAGATACGATCACAAAAGTCTGTAACCTACACATCCCAAAGAAAAAACCGAAAGAGGAGAAAGCCAAAATCGTGTGGTGGACCGCAGAGCTGGAACAATTAAAGAAAGATATGACAACTAAGAAAAGGCGTATAAGAAATGCAGCTGACAGCAGGAGAGAGGGAGTTATCAGGGACTACTTGGCCGCGAAAACCGAATACGAGTCAAAGGCTGCCGAGGCGCAGACATCTAGTTGGAAACAATTCTGCACCAAACAAGACCGAGAAAGCTTGTGGGATGGAATATATCGGGTGCTGAATAAGACAAGAAAATGGCATGACGATGAGGTTCTCACTCAAGACGGCAAAGTTTTGACCCCTAAGGAATCAGTGCGGTTGCTGGCGAATACTTTCTATCAGGAAGATTCGACAGAAACTGACACAGCTGATCAAACAAACATAAGAGAGGAGGTTAAAGAACACAATTCAAGCAGCCGTAAAGACGATCCTGAATTCACAGCAATGGAAGTCAAATCATGCATGAGAACCTTCAAGCCAAAAAAAGCACCAGGACCGGACGGCTTTACTGCCGATATATGCTCAGCAGCCGTTGAAGCGGACATCGATGTATTCTTAGCGATCGCCAACAGATGCCTGCGCCTCGGGTATTTCCCTAAGGTATGGAAAATTGCATCCGTTATAGTCCTGCGAAAGCCAGGAAAAACGGACTACTCAGCAGCAAAATCTTATAGGCCAATAGGCTTGCTGTCCATACTGGGGAAACTCCTGGAAAAATTGCTCGTAACCAGACTCAAGTGGCACCTGCTCCCACAGGGCAACAAGAAGCAATACGGTTTCGTACCCCAGCGCTGCACGGAGGACTCCCTCTACGACCTGACCCAACATATCAAAGCGAAGATAAAAGATAAAAATATAGTTGCGTTGGTCTCATTGGACATAGAGGGGGCCTTCGACAGCGCTTGGTGGCCAGCTATTATGAAACAGCTAATTGTAAAAAATTGCCCTGGCAACTTGAGGAAGATGGTGGGTAGTTACCTGCATGACAGGAGAGTTAGGGTCGCTTACGCTGGCGAAGAGTACGAAAAACCGACCACTAAGGGCTGCGTTCAGGGTTCCATAGCTGGACCTACATTTTGGAACCTGCTGTTGGACCCACTTTTGGATAAACTGGATGCGTCAGGTGTTTATGTTCAGGCCTTTGCGGACGATGTGGTCCTGGTGTTCTCCGGGCAATCCTCTGAAAAAATACAAGCAGTAGCCAATCCCGTATTAGACATGGTGTACCGCTGGGGATTAGATAATAAATTGAAATTCGCTACACAAAAGACACATCTGATGGTGCTTACAAATAAACTAAAATTTGATGAACCGCGTTTGCGTATGGGGGGGCATAATTTGGAAACAGTAGAACAAATAAAAATTTTAGGACTTATCATCGACAAAAAATTAACTTTCAATAGCCATGTAACACAGATTTGTAAGAAAACCATTAATATTTATAAACAGTTGACACGAGCGGCAAAAATTTCATGGGGATTGGGCTCGGAAATCATCAGGACCATATACGTGGCTGTTATCGAGCCTATTATACTTTACGCGGCCAGCGTGTGGGCTCCAGCAGCAGAAAAATTAACGATTAGGAAACAACTGGATACAGTCCAAAGAGGCATCGCCAGGAAAATCGCTCGGTCTTACCGAACTGTTTCCCTGAGCGCAGCCCTGATTTTGACCGGTCTTCTACCCTTGGACCTACGAGTAAGGGAAGCAGCTGCATTATACCGTGCCAAACGAGGTGACAACCTGGAAAACCTGCCATCGGATAGAAGGGTGGAGAAAAAAGTTAGCTTTTTAGAAGCCCCGCATCCTTCAGAAGAGATAGATTTATCATTCCAGTGCCTGAATGAAGAAGAAAACCTAAACGTCTCCCCCGAAAAACTATACATCTACACCGATGGCAGTAAAATAGAAGGGAAAGTAGGCGCAGCGGTATCATGCTGGAAGGGTGGCTTGGAGATCAGAACGGCTAAACTGAAATTGGAGCCATACAACACAGTATTCCAGGCGGAGCTACTGGCAATCCAAAAGGCCCTGGTGATGGCTCGGGACATCAAATGCAGGTCGATAGTCGTGCTGAGTGATTCGCGATCAGCACTAGACCTGATATGCAACCCGACCGGCTTTCACCCGATTGCACATAAAATAAGAGCAGATATAAGACTCATGCTGCAAAATGAATTTGAAATGAGTCTTTATTGGGTGAAGGCTCATGTGGGTGTAACGGGGAACGAGCGAGCGGATCACTTAGCAAAAGACGCGGCTTTGCGCTTGAAAACCAAAGCTGTATATGACAGTGTCCCAATATCACATGCTAAACGCACGATAAGGCTAAAAACGGTACAGGAGTGGCAAAAAAGATACCTGGAAAATAGCTCCGCGGAGACAACCAAATTGTACTTTCCAGACGTTGTAGAGTCCTACAAAATTTTAAGAAAGATGGAATTTAACCCATTAATAATACAAATTTTAACTGGACATGGTGGGTTCTCCTCATACTTATACAAATTTAAATGCAAGGAGAGTGCAGCATGTATATGCGACCCGCTGACGGAAGAGAGTATAGTCCACCTTATAACCAATTGTCCAAAATATGACAAGTATAGGTTCGAACTAGAATCTAAGCACGACCTAAATATAACAAAAAACACCTTAAAGGATTGGATTGGAAACAAAAAAACTAGGAAAGACTTCATGCTCTTCTGTCAGCGAGTTGCAGGCGAGGCTGTTGAAAGAAACAAAACAAAATAGTATAAGAAAAATATGTACATATTATATAGTTACGGACATTAGTCGCCTAAATCATAGATATGGCACATACAATTATAAAGATATAAAACTTAATATGGAAATAGGTAGTTTTTAACAAAAAGGTATAAAAGTATAATATAATTAGATAAATAAAAATGACAAATAAAACAAAATGAAAATGCAATATAAAATAACAGCTCATTATATTTCTAAAGTTAATAAGAAAGATGAAAAGGAGGAGAGGAAGAAAATATCCACAACAAAACGTTATTGGCAATAAAAAATAATATCTCTGGAATAAAATAAGCATCGACTTCCATATCGATGGTTAACTGATGATTTAAAAAAAAAAAAAAAAAAAAAAAACCTAACCTAACCTAACCTAACCTAACCTAACCTAACCTAACCTAACCTAACCTAACCTAACCTAACCTAACCTAACCTAACCTAACCTAACCTAATGTAACGGAACCGAACTATGTTCACGATAACGATAACAATAACGATAACGATAACGATAACGATAACGATAACGATAACGATAACGATAACGATAACGATAACGGTAACGGTAACGGTAACGGTAACGGTAACGGTAACGGTAACGGTAACGGTAACGGTAACGGTAACGGTAACGGTAACGGTAACGGTAACGGTAACGGTAACGGTAACGGTAACGGTAACGGTAACGGTAACGGTAACGGTAACGGTAACGGTAACGATAACGATAACGATAACGATAACGATAACGATAACGATAACGATAACGATAACGATAACGATAACGATAACGATAACGATAACGATAACGATAACGATAACGATAACGATAACGATAACGATAACGATAACGATAACGATAACGATAACGATAACGATAACGATAACGATAACGATAACGATAACGATAACGATAACGATAACGATAACGATAACGATAACGATAACGATAACGATAACGATAACGATAACGATAACGATAACGATAACGATAACGATAACGATAACGATAACGATAACGATAACGATAACGATAACGATAACGATAACGATAACGATAACGATAACGATAACGATAACGATAACGATAACGATAACGATAACGATAACGATAACGATAACGATCACGATCACGATCACGATCACGATCACGATAACGATAACGATAACGATAACGATAACGATAACGATAACGATAACGATCACGATAACGATAACGATAACGATTACGATAACGATCACGGTTACGGAAACAGTTACGGAAACGGTTACGGAAACGGTTACGGAAACGGTTTCGGAATCGGTTACGGAAACGGTTACGTAAACGGTTATGGAATAGGTTATGAAAAAGGTTACGTAAACGGTTATGGAAAAGGTTATGAAAAAGGTTACGGAATCGTTTACTGAAACGGTTACGGTTACGGTTACGGTTACGGTTAAGGTTAAGGTTACGGTAACAATAACGGTTTAATTTAGTGGGTTAATAAGGCCGTACTATTCGAATAGTTTCAACTTATTTTTAGCGTCATAGCTGGCAAAAATTTTAAAGTCGACAAACTTGGCTAAAATCAACGAATAATTAAAAAAAAATCTATTCAGTGGCGTATTATGAACCGCCGCCACCCGCCACAACTAAATAAAAAACAAAAGAGTACTTTTGAAAAAAAGTGCTACGAAAGTGCTACGAAGGTGCTACGAAGTGCTACGAAACCGCTACGAAAACTCAAAATATTAAAGTTTGCAGAAATCGATAAAAATTTAGTGGGTTAATAAGGCCGTACTATTCGAATAGTTTCAACTTATTTTTAGCGTCATAGCTGGCAAAAATTTCAAAGTCGACAAACTTGGCTAAAATCAACGAATATTTTTAAAAGCAGAAGGCCGATCTGCGCCCCGGGGTCGTTGATTGTTTGAATATAGAATAATAGCTAGAGACCTGTCATGATCTATATGAAAAAAACCTTTTTTTATTTATAGTATATAAATGCATTATTGGATTCCACGTATATAGACGGGTTCTTGATTATGTATAATAGGAAAGTAAAACAGTCGAGTTTCCTTTTACTAATGGCGACAATTGACGACTTTATTATACCTGTTCTGTTCATAGCAAAAAAGAAAATAATACAACCTACAGTACCTGGTCTGGTAATGCGCAGAATTTATTATAAACATATTAATTAAAAAGATAATATTCATTTTCTTTTTAATAAAATAATGAGTAACGTAACAAATTCTATAATGCCGGGTATACACACTTGCCAGGGCGTGTGGCAAGCCTAAGGGACGCAGTTATGCGCAAGAGTGAGCGCGGTGTATTTGTATCTCATTCTAACGCATAACTGCGTCCCTTAGGCATGGCAAGGGTGTGAACGCGGCATTACGGTTAAGTTTAGGAGAAAATAATGTACGACCCAATAATTCGTGTACCAAGTTTGCACACACCGATAATAGCTGGCCAGATATTCTACTTAAATGAGTTTTGAAGTAAAGCCCAACCAGTAAAATTGTAAACATAGCTATATTGTGAAAGAGAAGGCCGATTTTTACCCCAAAGTCGTTAGATATTGCAATATTTAATAATAACTAGCACAATCTCCTTGAATAACTTTATTTCAATTTATTATATACGTATACATTATTGAATCCTAAATACGTAGAATCTTGATTTATGTATAATGGAAAAGAAAAATTCTTTTTCCTTTTAGTAATGACACAGGTAATGGCAACAATTCGTCGCCCTAGTGCTTGTTTCGACTATCGACCAAAATTTCTAAAATTAAGTTTAAATGCAGTTTTGTCAAGATTCAAATTTCAGTCCGGTTAGTTAAAGAAAATTTTAAACTTTTTTCTCTTAAAACAACGAAAACTTCATTTAAATTTTATTTGTGACACGACACTGTAATAAAAATTATGTGCTTTTTTGGTCCTTGTCCTGTGTTTGTTTTAAATCCTACATCGTAAGAAACGTTAACTGCTTGAGTGGGCTTTGTCCACTCAATCGACCAATCATAGTCCGCGACGCCATGTCCGCCATTTTGTGTAATTCGTCAGTGTGACTGGAGACATCACAGAAAACGCTTGGTCGGTCGTCGAAAACGATAAAAAAATCGTAATAGATTATTATTTTTCATGATTAAATTGTTTGACAGTGAAGTTCATGATGTCTAGAACATGTTCTAAAAAAATATATAATGGGAGACAGCCGCATTTTGAGCAGTAAGTACTTTTTAATTTACACTCGATTCCGTTTTGAATTAGAAACAGGGTGTAGTTTTTCAATGACTTTAAACAACCTCCAAGCCCGCGGCACTGCGAACGGGTGTTGATGAAGCCAAAGAAAAAATAACAGTGTTGTATTTTTTTTTGTATTTTTGTATCTTAGGTATTAGTGCGTCAGCCGGGTGCCTAAGTACCTACCTCATCGAGTACCTCAATAGGCTATCTCTAAATCGTTAACCGACACTTAAACACTAAAAAAAATGGTCTGCCAGAGCCGATCCTGCCGGTCATCGAAATTTTTGACGTAGGTATTTTTATTGTGGAACTTAACTCATAAAGTACCCGAATAAAAGTGGTGGCATCAGTTAACCATTGATTAATTATGTATAAAAAATTAGGGTCTGCCATTGCGCAGCCTGCCGGAAGTACTTGGCAGACCCCCTGAAATGTGCCCATCCGACACCCTTCACCTACCTCATCGAGTACCCCAATAGGCTATCTCTAGATCGCTAACCGACAATTAAACACTAAAAAAAAAATGGTTTAACAATGTCTCTATTACGAAAAAACACATAATTATGTAAAAGACACTCAAGTAATAAATTAAAAATTATTTTATAAAAAGTGCATTTTTTATTTATGAAAACTTTTACAATACAATACATGCCGATCGATAGTCCTACTATCGATAGTCAATCGATAGCAATCAATAGTTGAGCGAAAATCAATAGTATCGATTGGTTTATCGATTTACTTCTTGAAGAATAATACAAATTCAAATTCAAATTCAAATGTTTTATTGCTCCATATGGTAAAAAGATTACAGATGAATACTTAAGTATTTGAAAAAATACGGTACGGTAGTACGGTAAATTATAGACCACCCTGTATATACATTTGGAACATAGAACAAATAAACACGTAAAAATGAAACAGTCACTCTGTCCTATCTCTAGGGAGGTAATGGTTTAAGTCCACATTCGTAATAATATTTGTGCATGTTTGTTATATGTGCACATAAAAACTTTAAAATAAGGTTAAACAATTACCATACTCTAGATGAAAATTATAACAATCAGTTCAAATGTAACTCATGTATTAAAACAGATCTTGAAATCTAGAATTTAAAGCATAATACAAAAAATAGAGCATAAAACGCTTCTACTGTAAAATGTAACCAATGGTACATAGCTCAAACAAGCACTGGGGCGACGAATTGACGATTTAAACTGTTTGATCCATAGCAAACTACTTATTAATCAAACCTAAAAAGTACCAGATTGTATAAAATGTAGTATTAATTATGAACATATTAAAGTTGTGATACCCTGGTATTGCCAGATAATTAAAGTGTTTTTTTTTTAATAATTAAAATATTACTATTCATCGATTTACTTTAAGTGACGATTGGGTGTTTTTCTATGATTGTTGTCTTATTTAACTGTCGTCGAACGATTTTAATAAATTAGCCTAATGTCCAAGGTATTGTTGTGATAAATAATATATACCAAACCAAACATATAAAAAGATTGATTATTTATACAGGGTGGTCCAAAATGTGACGTCCAAAAATTTTTTTTAGATTCCTTACACCTGGGTGTATCCGAAAATACCCCATGTATGTTCCGCGATTTTTTGTAGTTTAGAAGTTATGATTTTTTAAATGTATATTTCGAATTTTCTGCCGGAGCGACTTAAAATAGTCGTAACTTGTTTAATAGTAAGGTTTTTTTATTTATTTTTTCTCGAAAGTGATCGTCTTGAATCACCCTTTCTACTTTATTATCAACTACACAACGTTATTCATTACAAGTTACCGAAAAAAGGGACGAAAGTAAAAATTTTAGGTTTGAGTTGAACGGAGCAAAATTTTCAAAAATTTCTTAATAATACAAAATTAATGTTTCATTGGTTCAAACTAATTTTAAAAACTCCAGCAGTTTGTCAGCTTACCAAATAATAATAAAAAAGTTGTTCTTAATAGGCGATTTTACGACGAAATTGGCTTCAGAACTTAGTTAGGTGAGAATTCATAAAGAAAAAATTTTGTCAAAAAAAAATATTAAGCTTATTTTGTTTTCATTTTTATGGCCTACATTAGCAAGGCATCATCAAAAGCATTCAAATAATTTCAAATTGAACGATCAGTGACACATTAGAAAACATTTTATTTTAAAAAAGCTTAGTTTAGTTTTTATTAATACGGTTATTTTGGTTTATTTTTAGCATCAATAAAAGAAAACACAAATTAAGTTCAACTACTTTATTAAAGAAGATTTTCAAAATGACGCCCTTCAACTTCGATACACAATCGGCAACGTCTTAAAAAGTTATCTTTTAGTCTGCGGAAAGCGCTTGAATTTTGTCTGACTTTCGTCGCTGCTTCTCTCAATTTTCGTCTCAGTTCTTCTTCGGAGTTAGTTTGCCGAGCATAGACAACTTCTTTGTAGTAACCCCAAATGAAAAAATCTATTGGGTTCAAGTCCGGTGAACGTGCAGGCCATTCGATTGGGCCGCCACGCCCAATCCATCTGCCCGGGTATGT